>SJJU01002931.1:0-30950 GCA_012932125.1 Conopomorpha cramerella
AATCCAGTAGATTAGATTTGATTTAAATAAATTAGATTTTTTTAGAGCTAAAAATGTTCTTGATCCCTAGACACTTTTGATGTGTGTAGATAGATAGAAAGGCATTTATTTATATAAAGGATATGCTATCGGCGTTTCTCTGAAAGATCGAATCAGGAAAGAATTAAAATACGACAGAGAGCATAAATAAAGTCATCGACATAGCTAATCGTTTTAGCAAGCTGAAGTGGCAGTGGGCCTGAAGCAGTGGGACCGTTGGGGCAAACGAGTTCTCGAGTGGAGACCGCGTCTCGGCAAACGGAGTGTAGGACGCCCTCAGGAAAGGTGGTCTGATGATATGCGCAAGATGGCTGGCAGATGATGGATGCGAGAAGCCGAAAACAGATCACAGTGGCGCACATTTTGAGAGGCCTATGTCCAACAGTGGAAAAGTATGGGCTGATGATGATAAGGATTACAGGGAGTTCCCGCAAGGGATATTACTTTATTTTGGGGTAAAGTTCCTTTTAAAGGGTCTTTAAAGATACAGATTGTGAGCTTTGAGGTAAAGAGCAATTAAGCACATATTCCCATGAAATGTAACGTCCATTTTACAATTACATGCAAAAGCTTCCTTCCTGTAATAAAAAAAGTTTTTTTTTTATCTATCTTCAAGTAATCAAACCGTTTTAATACCCTCTGGAAAGGTTATAAAGGGCGATGGGCATCACGGTCATGAATTCCGAATTAGTTTCGACAAATTAATGTCAAATTGGAAATTTTTATTGCTTACGAAAAACAATAATTGTTTCGTGCATGAGAGGTATAAAATGTTGTGTTACTTTCGCTAAAAATGTTTGAACGTGAATTTGCGAATCATTTATTGAATGAACAAACAAAAATAAAAAAGTTATGAAAAAATGGGACTTTTTTTCAGAGCCTATGTACGCAACGCAACGCTCGTACGGTGAAGGACAACATCGTGATGAACCCGCACACCACAAGGTGTGTGAACCCTATAACGGCGATGGGCTCACCCCCTGTCACGTTGGTTAAATACGCTCGGTGAACCGTGGGTACTTGCTTTAGCAAGTGCCTCTGCCTACCCCTCTTTGGGATTAAAGGCGTGAAGTGTATTTTTTTTATCAAATATGAATTACAAACAGTATCCACCAGAATTTGCGAATTGTGGTGCGCCGATCCTGATTTTAGTACAGCCGCGGTGGCAGGATGGTGGTCCTTGATTTATGTTCATTATTTTGAACCTTTTATAGGTGTCTTATATATAAAAATGAATTGCTGTTCGTTAGTCTGGCTAAAACTTGAGAACGACTGGAGGATTTGGCTATTTTTGGTCTTGATTTATTCGCGAAAGTCCAGGGAAGGTTTAAAAGGTGTGTTTCTTCCAATACACGAGTTACAAAGGCGACTTCCTATGGCAAAACAAATGTTTGCCGGGACAGCTAGTACCTATATAAAAATGAATTGATGTTCGTTAGTCTCGCTAAAATTCGAGAACCGCTGGACCGATTTGGCTAATTTTGGTGTTGAATTACACGTGGAAGTCCAGGAAAGGTTCAAAGGTGTATATTTCGGGATACAAAAGCGACTTCCTATGGCAAAACAAATGTTTGCCGAGACAGCTAGTAGGTAATAAATGTCTAAAGAAAGAAATATCTGTACATCTGATAATTTACTTTTGTATCCTTATTATGATGCTATGAGATAGACAAACTATGTATATGTTTAAGTGATACTTGAGTACTGATTTATCGGTTTAGAATATTCAGCCTTAGAAAGGTATTTACTTGGCTAAAAAACACGAGAAGTCATCCTGAGGTTTTTTAAGGATGCGGGGAACGGGGAACTTCCCCACGAACGAAATTATCACGCAAAATTATCCGACAAGTCCTCAATATTCAGCTAAAAGTTTCAGTGGAACGGCGAGCGTACTGGCAAGCGAAGCAAAAAAAGAAATCAATAACCCGACATTTTGAAGAAAACTCCGCCGACATAATTTTAACAATCGAACTAAAACAGGGCGAAACTCTTTGCACGGCTCGTGTTCCACTTTGTAGCGTTCTAAAAACAAAATGTTAAAAAACATACCTCAAAACAGTTTTATCCTTTTCCAGCGAATAAACCTTCGCGGAGTCTAGCGGCCAGTGTCTGGATGTATTTTTTTTTTGGACCGACACAGTTTGTGATGTCAAAGAGTCGAGGGCCGTGGTGCTGTCGGGTTGTGTAGCTGTGGAGCCTGTGACAGTACCATTTTGCATAATTTGCGAGTAGATATCGGAATCGAAATTGTTTCCCCTGTCCGACTAAATGCTCCTTTGTTTCGCTATTTTTTTTTTCTTTCTTTTTCGCCGTCGCTCTCGAGAAAGGAAGCGGCTGTGGCGTCTTTTATTAGCTGCGAGTTATTTAAGAAGAGAGGTTTCTTTTTCTATAATATTTTGTAGTAAATTTATATTAAAATGAAGTTCGTATCTTCTCAAATAGAATTTGTTATGGTCTTTTATGAAATGGAACCTGAAAGACTATTGCATATTGTTTTTAATTGGAAAGATCAACTTTGAAGAAATATATGTAGAATATAGAATATAGTGAAATATTCTTATTATTTCTGTTAATCGGGTTCGTAACATCGACGCATAAGACTCTTGTTATAAGTCTTAGCATAAGAATTCAGCTATTTCATATGACATACGAGTAGTTAGCGACAAGTTGTATCCAAGAATAGTTTTCTTCGTTCAGATATATTACTTCTATCTCTATCTCTGCATCAGACGCCTTTCTTCCTAGCACATGACGGGCCCGTTGGTATAGTGGTCAGCATGTCTGCCTCTGCTCCGTAGGGCCGTGGTTCTTATTACGGAGTGGGTTGCGAAGCAAGTTTTAAAAAAATAATTTTAATTAATTAAATATAAATTTATTCAGGAAAATGTGTTGCTTCACGAATGATCGAAACCGGTCTGCCGGTCGTAGGTTACGATTGTCGTTCCCACACATTTCGAACAAACAAATCTATCATATTGCATTTCTTGTAAATGCAATATGATAATGCTTACTAGAACTTTTAATTCCTTTTATATGTTCGTGGTAAATAACCATCATAACAGCCCCCCGGTCGAGATTGAGCATCATCCCTTAGGGTGATGTGAAATTTCATCGATTTTGATCATTCATGATAGTAATTACAAACAATAGGTAAGTATTACAAAATAGTATTACAACATTACAAAATAGTAGGTAAGTATTAGGATTAAGATCTTAGCTTAATTACACACATAATCTAGACACTAATAAACATAATAAAGGATACAAACAAGAAAAGGTAAGTTCCCATTCGTCTTATACATTATAGATAAAACCTTACAAAAATCTTATAAAACATTAGTAAATAAGTAATTTATTTAATGATATTACGCTTTACTGGCGTTGGAGCAGCTGATTGGCTGACATCATCTTCGTCAGTCCCAGATGAGTCTGTCGTTTGTGTACAAAGAGTGTTCACAGATTGTAAGGGATGAATGTTTGATTTAGTGGACCGTTTGTTATGACATTGATTGTATATTTGTACACAATAACTGGATGGACTCTTGGGACACATCAATTTCTTAAATCTATAAAACATGTAACCTAAAGTTAAAATAGTTAGAATATAAGTAGCCGATAGATAATGAGTGCTGTATTTTTCAAAATGAGAAGGATGTTCTAATTTATTTAATTCTTTTTCAAGCGAATCAAGATGGACGCTAGCGTGTAATAGATAATCTAAATTATTCACATTATTTAATTTAACGAAAGGCAGTTTTGAAAGGGATTCATTAATTTTGGACTTTTCACAGCAGTCATCTTTTATTAGATTAAAAGAGGACATTGAAGAAGTAACATTAGAGACATATACTTCGCTGGCACTAAATTGTAAAGTTTTAAAATAAGCTTTGCAATATTTTGGCAAAGTAAGAATGCCAGTTCCAAATAAAACTTCGTCGTAATTGTTAGGATCATTCTCACAAGTAATATGGCATTTACCAGGGTCAGATTGTACATATATCCACTTATTTCTACTTAACTTATGAAATACATCAATAGATCCATGTAACAGTTTTATCTCACAGTTTTTCGGTAGCTTAGTAGCAACTTCACTTATTAACACCGTTTCGCATGTAGGATTAGCTATAGTTGAATACACACTGTTTAGCGCACACACATAACACTGGCCGCTGACGAGTTTGCATTGATCCACGTTCTCGAATAAAGAGTAAAACATTCTATCTTTGCTGATAGCTATGTATGTTCTAGTAGGTGAAATGAGTGCATACATATCTGGCTTTGAGATATCATACGGAACAGGGAAAGGAATGGCCTGATAAAGGTCGTAAGTTTGAGGAAGGACGAGCGGAATCCTTAAAACTAAAACAATCTTATTATAATGATAGTAACAAATTAAAGTAGATATATCAATAAGTTCATGTACGTTCTGAAGGGTCAAAGAAACTGGTAATTCGCAATGCTTAGGTAGGCTGTTTCTGTTTTGTTCTAACTCATTGAACAACTGATAAGGACTGAGTACAGTCGGATGCAATATGTTCATTTTACTAAATAATATTGCATTGTTAAGATCATCGATATCAAATGAAAGAGACATAAGAATACTATCTAAGCTACTAAATAATAGACTCAACTTTGATTTTATATCAAGTTTATCATTTATGTTCGACAGCTGTTCGAGTGACTTTTCAATAAGGTCAAAGTTGTATGTTAAACGTTTTTCGTTTTCATTAATCTTAGACATTGAATTGTTAAAATTACCTATTGTAGACTTAATTACATGAATATTGTCACGCATCAGAGTTGCAATTTTATTTTCGTCTGACTGTACTTCATGTATGGCATCGGTGAACTTAGCTGCATCATCGGAATCTAGTGTTCCGAAGAGCGTTTTCAGTATTGAACCACCTGCATTTATCAGCCCTCGCTTTGTGCGATGAGAGATAGGATTGTTAGATGTAAGATAAGACACAGATGAAAACTTCTTTATGTTATTGGCATGTTGATTCCTTAGAGAGTTAATACTATTAGTACAGTCAAATTGAATTTTGGAAGATACGGCGTTAGTGCAAAACGATGTAACCCTGTCAAGCATAAAATTTACTTTACTCAAATGAGGTTGTATATGACTTATATCTAGATACGTTACGACATCCCAATTATCATTTGTATACTTCAGATCTTGAAGTTGATCGAAGTATAGCCCGGGAATTCCGTGAACCTGAGTAGCAAAGCGGGCTTGGCAGCATGATAGCGCGGCCCTGGAATAATAGATACGGACGAAATAATATTTATAGGTTGTTTATTAAGTTACATTTGGTGCGTGCTTGAGCTCGTCAAAGTGATGACGCACGTGTTTGCGATTTATAAGTAAAGTCGCAGTATGGTTACCGTTTAGCTTGATTATACGATAAGGGCCTTTCCATACTGGGGATAGGGCCTTGTTTTGTTTATGGTGGTGACGTAGATAAACTGTGTCACCAGCTTTGTAATTAATAGGTTTCGTACGTGCATCATAATAATTTTTCGACTTTTGTTTTGAGGCCTCAATGTTTTGTCGGGCTCTCTGTCGACTGTAGTAGAGTCGATGGTTAAGTGCTCTTATGTAATCGGAGTAAGAATTAGTGTCTAAAGTATCGATACTTAGAGGAATGTAGGGCTTGTATCCAAAAATAAGTTCATGAGGGGAAAAGTTAGTTGTAGAGTGGACATTGTAATTATATGCTATCATGGCAGTTTGTAGGTATAGATTCCAGGATTGGTTGTTATCTTCCACATATGATCGGAGATATTCTTTGAGTGTGGAATGACTCCTTTCGAGTGCACCACATGTTTGTGGGTGATAAGGAGATGCGAAAATGTGTTTTATACCGAAAAGGCGTTCAAGTTGCTGAAACAATTCTGAGCAAAAGTTCGTGCCTTGATCGGTGACTATCATTTTAGGAATACCCATGTGTGAGATATATAAAACAAGGCGTTTAGCTGTTTCTTCAGCTGAACACGTGACCATAGGATAAGCTTGGGAATACTTGGTTAAGTCATCTTGTAAGGTTAGAATAAATTTGTATTTGAAGTCAGAAGTTTCAGGGAGAGGGCCTACGAGGTCAAGAAATAATTTTTCATTAGGTCTGGTGGCGGTGGAAGTTATTACCATAGGAGAACGGGTTGTTTGTCGTAACGGTTTATTAATTTGGCATGATTTACAATTTTTAACATAGTCTTCGACATCTTGGCGCATGTTTTTCCACCAATACATAGATTTAATTCTTTCAAACATTCGGGAAATGCCCGGGTGACCCGCTGAGGGAGAATCATGATGCTCCTTTAGAATGCGTTTGACCTCATCAGGTGTGGGAAATATGATACTGTTCTTGTATATATTTACTTTGATACCAGTGCCGTGGAATAAGAAAGCTAATATGTTATATAATTTAGTATAAGATATTTTATTAAAAGAGTCTTTAAAGTCGGATATTGCAAATTCATTCTGGTCTTGGTACCAGATAATAATCATATCTCGATAGTTACGAAGGATATTGAATATATCTTTATATGAGTACTCATCGTAGTGATGTACTCGTAAGAACAGATGAGTGAACACATGTTTATCACTAATAGTGTTATGACTATTCAGCAGTTCACGCTCTATGTGACGTATGTCGGGGTCGCTTTTAGATGTGTTTAAGATTTCGGAGCAATATGGGACTGAGTCATCGAGGTCAATGGAAGTAGGATAAGTGATTAGCTTGCACTTAGCTTTTAAAAGGGAATCATTATGTTCCTGAATGACAGTGTCGTAAGATACAGAGGATTGACGACTATGTTCGAGAAATTTGTCATATGTCTCCAAGGACGAAGGACTGAAAGGAGAGCTGTCTGTTGTTAGGACCGGGCTACGGGATAAAGCGTCTGCATTACAGTTTATCTTTCCCTTTTTATACTCGACCGTGTAATCGAAGTCAGCTAACTTTAAACGCCAGCGGATGAGCTTTGAGCTGTGATCGGTGCCACTACCAGTAAGAATCCACAGAAGGGGTTTGTGATCCGTAACGACTTTGAAATTGTAGCCAAATAAATAGGGTCTGAAAGTTTTTGTGCCGAATACGACCGCTAAAAATTCCTTTTCAGTGACAGAATAGTTTCCCTCGGCTTTGTTTAGAGTCCTTGAAGCAAATGCGATGGGAAGATCTTTTCCGACATCGCCTTGAGAAAGAATGGCAGAGATGGCATAATTTGATGCGTCAGTGGTTAGAATGAAAGGTTTAGTAAAATCGGGATATTGTAAGATAGGCGCAGTGGTAATTTTTTGTTTAAGAGTGTCGAAAGCCATTTGTTGAGCATTTGCCCATACAAATGTAACATTCTTTTTAAGAAGGCTTGTCATTGGTTTAGTAATATGGGAGAAATGGTCGATAAAACGACGATAATAGCCTACCAGGCCGAGAAAACTTTTGATGTCTTTAGGACATTTTGGAATTGGGAAGTCGATGACGCATTGAACTTTCTTAGGATCAGGTTTCACCCCGTGTTCGTTTATGATATGACCAAGGTATTGCACTTCACGACATAGAAATTCGCTTTTATCGGGTTGTAATTTTAAGTTGTGCTCTCTCAGTCTGTCAAACACTAACTTAAGTTTTTGGACATGACTTTGAAGGTCATGGCTGAAAATTACTACATCATCCATATACGTAAAACAATGAATTCCTTGCATTCCAGAGAGTACAATATTGATAAGGCGTTGAAACGTTGATGGCGAGTTACGTAGACCAAAGGGCATTCTAGTGAATTCGTAATGGCCTGCTAAATCGCCACAGTTAGGCACGGAAAATGCAGTTTTAGGGACATCCTTTTCAGAGATCAAAATTTGATGAAATGATGATGCAAGGTCAATCGTGGAGTAATATTTACTATGTCCTAATTGATCTAGAATGTCGGTTATGTTAGGAATAGGGTAAGCGTCGCCGATTGTTATTTCATTTAGCTTGCGATAATCAATCACTATGCGCCATTTCTTTTTACCGGACGCATCTTGTTTTTTGGGGACCACCCAAATGGGGGCTGACCAGGGAGACATAGAAGGTCGAATAATTTTTTGATTAAGCATAGATTTAATTTGACCGGCTACCTCCGATTTATGAAACTCTGGGAAACGATATGTCTTAACATGAATTGGAATTTCGGAAGTAGTCCTGATCTCGTGTTGAAGGGTTGATGTAGCAGTAAGATGATCTCCATCTAGATAAAATATATCACTATATTCGGTACATAAATTACGCATTATGAGCTCTTCTTCGTGGTTCATATGTCCACATCTGAGTAGATTTTGAATACGATTTTCGCGACTTGAATCAGGGATAGAAAAATATGAGTGTTCGACTGAGGTCGATTCAGTTGAACTTGAATTGAGTTCTAAAATTTCGGAAACTGGTTCTAAAGTAAATTTAAGATTTTGTAAAATTACTTCGTTTTGGGAAGTGTTTAAAACAGATAATTTTATCATTTCGTTTGCTTGTACTTGTACTAAACATTTAGAAAAATAAACATTGGGGTATTCTTTGAGAGTGTTTGATAAAATTAACCCTTCTTTAAATTGGGGGTTAGTAACATGGCATTCAATGAACATTTCACTTCTTGGAGGAACAATGTAAGTTGGTTCTGAGGTTTTGATATCGAAACAAATGGTTTCGTTGTCTGATATATCAGCTTTGATTTAGAGTACTGTATTGTTGCTTTGTAAAAGTCTAGGAAGTCATTTCCTAGAATGCCGTCATAGCTGGTTAGGCCTACTTTATCTACTACGTGAAAATTATGGGGAAACTGTGATTGGCTGTTTAGTGTCAAAGTTAAAGAAAATGTTCCTAATGTGTTTGAATATGAATTTATATCATTTATGCCTTTAATTTTAACTATTTCATCCTTAAGGATGGGTAATTCAGTGAGTGATGATTTTTTTATGATACAAATTGAACTTCCTGTATCTACAAGCAAACGAATAGAAGAATTTGTATGTGAGGTTGTAACTTCGATATACGGTAAGTTAGGTCTGCGAGATTGGAAAATATCGTATATACGACCCTCTGATTCGGGTACGGAATTTTGAGAAATAATTTCGTTAAATAGAGATTCAGTGTTAAAAGTCCATTCCGAGGTGCAACCTGGTTCAGTATTTGAACAAGAAATAGAAGTAGGCTGACCTTCATGAATATGATTCAGTGGGGACTTAGAATTAGAAAATGATTTAGTACGTTTAGTCCATCCAGCTTTAAAGTCCGAATTAGTATTGAGTGAAAATTTAGGATGGGACTTTTCGGCTGGATTAAAATGCAGTGGGGACTTAGAATTAGAAAATGATTTAGTGCCAAAAATATCGGGTTGGCGCTGGCACGTAGGCGCGACCCTTTCTACTCGTTTAAATCATTGTCACAGGTAGAAATAGAGGGTTGTACCTCGCCAAATCCATCGTCGACTTCAACGTGCTTAGAGGCTTCAAATGTTGAAGCTTTGCGTTTTTCATTGAATTGCCTTTTTCGGCATTGAGAAATGTGATGACCCTTGTTCTTGCAATAGGAACAGATAGGCATATGCGACGAACTCGAGGATGGATTATTAGACGAATTATTAAAATTTGGTGTTAACTGTTTGCGTTTCAGATAACACTCAGAATCCGAATGCCCGGACTTGTGGCAAATTTTACAAACAGGAGATTTTATTTTAACTGTTTGAAAAAAGAGATTTTGAAGTTTCTCTTCTTGGAGAGCAACATTAACAGCGGCATTCAGATTCTTAGGTTCTCTGCATCTAACGATTGTACTCAGTCGTGGATTTAAACCTAAAGTGAATGTGAAAAGAGCCAAATCTTCGGTCATAGCTATACGACCGGCTAACTCCTTTTTAAGACTGTCGGAGTTATGAATTTCGGATTGGAGTGCTGTAAGGCACGTCTCAATCCTGAGCGCAAACTGAGCTACAGATTCATTATTTTGTTGTTTACAACTCTGTAAATCTAGAAGTAGATGATTGTAGTGCTTTCTTTCGCCGAAATTTTGCCGAAGAAAGTTTTTCAAATCGTCAAATTTGTCAAATATTTTGTTAGAGCAGGCTATTTGTGCCTTGCCCTTCCAATTTTGAAATTATATATTTTAGTAACAGTTCCTTTTGCCCATCTGATGCTAGATCGAGAGCATTTTGGCAGTTTGTTAAAAATGCAGGGAGCGTTTCACGTTCTCCTTTGTATGGATTAACAAACCCACACAAGACTTGTATTGGAAAGACCTCAGCGATGTTAATCTTAGGCGTTCGTTTTTCTACTTTGCTCTCGGGAGTGGGACTTGGACAAGGATTAGACATCTTGAAAACTTAGAATATAATCTACTTATAAATTGGAAAATTGTATGAATATCTCAAGCACTCAATAGAATAGATATATAGAATTAATTATCGAAATAGAATGATTTACTCACAAAGCCGCGACCACGAACGCTATCCTCATGATGAAGGTTTCCGTTAGAAGGCGAAAGGACACGTAAATGGTCCGTCGAAGATCCACAAGACGACACGGTAGCGACGATGGTGTAATCGGTGTTTCGTTATTCGTAACGAAAGAAATGCTGAAGAGGCTCGCACAATCGAGCAGAGGCGATGGCCGATGTAGGAATTAAGTTCGATGTCACTTTATAACACAGGCACAGTTCGTTTTCTTGGATTATTTATAATCACTTTCAGATAAGTTTGACGAGGTGATGTTTTCACTGGATATGGTAGGTAGTACACCCCGGAGACACGGTAAAAGTCCACTGTTTCCGATCCGAAATCGAGAAAACAGGATGCTGGTTTTTCCGAGTTTCACCAGCAAATCCCACTTCTGACACCACTATTACGGAGTGGGTTGCGAAGCAAGTTTTAAAAAAATAATTTTAATTAATTAAATATACATTTATTCAGGAAAATGTGTTGCTTCACGGATGATCGAAACCGGTCTGCTGGTCGTAGGTTACGATTGTCGTTCCCACACATTTCGAACAAACAAATCTATCATATTGCATTTCTTGTAAATGCAATATGATAATGCTTACTAGACTTTTAATTCCTTTTATATGTTCGTGGGAAACAACCATCATAACAGTACCAATGGGACACTTTTTCAGAGCCTATGTACGCTAAACAACACTTGTACGGTGAAGGACAACATCGTGATGAAACCCGCACACCAATAGGTGTTTGAACCCTATAACGGCGATAGGCTCACCCCCTGTCACGTTGGGTGAACCGTGGGCATTTGCCTTAGCAAGTGCCTATGCCTACCCCGCTTTGGGATTAAAGGCGTGAAGTGTATTTATATTATTTCTTATTTACAAATATTATTAAGTGACGAATGTACGTAGAATATTTTTACACTTGCCACGCGTTAACGAGCGGCTCGGGCATATCAAATCAGTTCTAGGTCCCGTATTCTGTAACGTGAAGCACTACTGTTGGGGGACAGTTTTATTTTTCGTCTTATTCTAATGGCAAGTGTTAAAAAGAGACCAATGCTCCTCTAGAATTGCATATGCATAGATTTTTCTTTCAGTATATAGATCTAGGTTTTAAATTTTTGACGACCTATGCGTGATTGTATTTTTTTTTATTAAAAAAAAAGTTCTATGTGTGATAATATCAGCTCTCAAGAGATACATGCAGGGATCAACCGAGTTTTTCACCCGCGCCGACGCCACCGCCGCATTATCAATTATTAAACATCAACATGGTAACTGCACCCCGGAGACCTAGAGCTTCCGCGGCCGCTTATATATTGCCTCTAAACCCGCCGCCCGGATTACAAAGGGTGTATTCATTACTGGAGTTTATACTCCTGAGGTGTGATGAAGTATAACATTGCTTTCTGTTCGAACACATTCTGTTGGTGGGTCGTGTCGATTTTGGTGTTTCAAATTCATTCATATAATTTCATGAACCAAAAACTTAATTCTGTCATTACAGGATTTTTCCTAATCCGATAGACAAGTATACAGTAAAAAATAAAATGAAGTAGGTTTAAGTTTTTTAAACACAATAAACAAGCGTTTGACCACCATCCTGCCTAATGTTTATCAGCTATGTGGTATACGATGGAGCACACTTGTTAATTAGGTACCTATTTACCCGCAACTTGAAGACTTTCACACTGTACCGCGCAGGAAACACAGACTCCGGCAAGTCATTCCACATCCTGGCGGTTCGCACTGTGAAAGTTGACGTAAACCGTTCGGTTCGCGTACATGGTAAATACACCTGGTATGGATGACGTTTTGCCGTTCTCCTGGTTGTCCTATTGTGAAAACGCTGTTTTTTGTTGTTATGATACTATTATAATGTCTTGTTTCAGGAAAATTATCTACCCGATCCTGGTCTACCGATCAAGTTCACTTGCAAAGTTTTTACTAATCCTTCTCAAAGTAATTTTTCGCTGAACATTGTGATGAAATGCGCATACCATTATACTGTGTGAGCGTGCACCCTGTAATTGGCGATGGTCTTCACGTAGGGTAAGTAGCCTCTAAGTTAGCCCCTAAAAGTTGCTCACGATCATCAATAAGAACCTATAACCTGACCTCATCATTTCTTACTCGCCACCGGTGTCCGTCAGCCCATCGATATACGCCGGAGTTAATAAAGCGTCACGCCACTGAAGACAAGGGAAATAATGACGATGGAGGTACCTGAGGAAAATTGGTCTCTTCGAACATAGATTAGGAAATGGTGCCCACAACGATATTATCATGTTATTTTCAAATTGTAGATAAAGAAGATATTGTGACATACCTTAACTATTTCGACAGTAACTCACCAATATTATGATTGTATACCATCTAATTTGATGATGTCCTGGCAGAAGGTGGCGTGAAAAGTACTCGAAACCGGAGGTCATGTATGAAAAGATGTATGAATGTAAATGAAGCGAAAGGGGTATGTCAGGATCGTGACAAATGGAGATCTGTAGTCTCTGCCTACCCCTCTGGGAGACAGGAGTGAAGTGTATGTATGTGTACCGTCTAATTTTCATTTCATATAATCTGAATTCATCATCTTGTCCACTGACGTCCGCTGCTTGTTCGTGACAGGCTTGCCAAAATTGAATTATCTGTCGTAACATATGCTCTCGGAAATACTCCGACACAGGATAACAGTGGCGTGCACACCATATAGTCAGAAAGACACTGCCTACCTTAGTATTTTGGCTACCCGACCTAATAATAGAGTTATTGCTAGATCCTTTTTTGTTGTACTCACGACATAGGCTAACGAAGGTCCTGTGTTTTGTGGGTTAGTAGATAGGTTACAGGAGTACCTGTGTTTCGTAAAAACAAGTTACCTATACAAAGGTGTCAATGCTTGGGCATTAGTGCCTACCTTGTCGTAAAAGCCAGTGCACGCCACTGCAGGATAATTATTAAAATTGTGCAAATAGGTTTTCACTTGATCTGGTTTTGAAAAATATTATAGTAACTTGAATATATAATCGAAATTATGAGTATGTAACTTTATCTAAAGCTTCGTCAAGTTCCCGATAACTTCGGCAAGTACTATAACAAATGTAGATGAAGCGAAAGAGGTATGTCAGGACCGTGACAAATGGAGGTCTGTAGTCTCTGCCTACCCCTCTGGGAGACAGGCGTGAAGTGTATGTATGTATGTATGTACTATAACAAATTGAATTTCCATGCTGTGGCTACCCGTAATTAATCGCATACCCTGACCAAAACATGTGGTTTTGGCGTGTGATCCTAAATAAAAGTGAATAAAAAATAATACCTAATTCCGACTGTTCTTTTCTACAAATAAATACAGTTCTATGTTCAACTTATGATTGCTCACAACAATTGAACGATGACGCGTCAACGGACCTTCAGGTTTTACTCTCGCATCCATCATTTCATTGCCAGCTCAACTTGACCTAATATTATTTGAAAACATACAACGATAATAGTACAATCCATATTGGTCCAGAAAACGAATTGCTTTCATTCGTTGGAATTGGTCGCCCCGATATTTCTGGTGATGGATTAATTTGTTTATGTGTGAACAGATGTTCCTCAATGGATTGGTGTTGGTCGAAAGTAATGTTTCAATTTATTATGGCTGCGTGTAATCATTTGTTAAATAAAATTGTTTGCCAATGAATTTTCATTTTAATAGAAAACACGTCGATTAACCGAAATGATTTACATGGATAAGGATCCGGGTGAGTGGAGGTCGCCCCAGAAGTAGTGGTGATATCCTGGCGGAAGGAAGCGTAAAACGTATTGGAGATCATGTATGATACGTTGCATGAACGTAGTTGAAGCGAATGGAGTACGCCAAGACTGTGACAAAAGGAGAGCTGGAATCTCTTCCTATCCCTCTGTAAGACAGGCGTGAAGTGTATGTGTGTTAAAACACAATTTTATACCTAATGACATATTTCCCACTAAAATGCATTTATATGTCTTTCATTAACAGTACTGCATATTTTTCCACCGAAAACGGGATCATAGTCAAAAGCCTCCCAGTCAAGGGTCACATAAAAAGCTAAATTCCTTCCGGACTCGGTGAGACCCGGCCAAATACAGAATGCGAGTCATTTGCATAACTCTCAAAAGTCGAAGGGCTTTCACAGTGGAGATTCCTCACTGAATCAATTAGGTTTTATTGTTGCCGTACTATCTGCGGTAAGTATCTTCCTTGCATTCAATTTTCTAGACCATTTCCGAATGGAATAATTAAATTTGGACCGATCTCGGCCCGCTTCGCTCTCCCATTAAATTTTCAAACAGCCTTTGGCCTTTTGCAATATCTGATAAATCTATCTAATAACGTTGGAGCGATTACTTTGGAATGCGTTTGGGGAACTGTATTTAAGGAATTGAAATCAAAATTTAATGGCACAGATGCGGACGAGTGCAAGTAAACTTTTGCAATGAAAAGTTGAGCTGGCATCTGTATGTGTATTCTTAAATCAAATAGGTCAGTAAAAAATGGTGTTGTTCAACCATGAGAACCGGTCCCCGTAAATCTGTTATAAGGATTGGACTGTGTTATTTATCTTTTCCAACAAAGTCCTTGCAGTCCATACATACGTATACATTAGCGTCATGCCTTTTCCCTGGAGAAGTTGGAGAAGAGATTACAGTTTTCCAATTTTCATGACCCTGATACTGACACTGCATTCACTTATGTTTTATGTGGTCTTTTCTTGGAAAACATCTTGTGGATATCCGAGCTTATTACAAAATAATGTTTGAGAGAGTTTGGTGGCGTCATCGCGATCTATCGAATACACATGTTGAAACGTAGTGAATTTTTTACATCTGGTTCTTCTGGAATCATAATATTTACTACCAAAGTTTTCACCGACCGTAGGTTTCAGATTATTACAGAAAATCGGCAGTTAAATATTATTGTAGACGGTAATGGGATGGAATTCAAATTTGACTATTGCAATAACAATCAAGATACTCAAGATTTGCAAAGCATCCTGAACTCGGAGTTAAATTTGATTAGACTGTACTTTGCACCTTAAAAGTTTTAAGTTTCGAGGACACATTTTCCCAAGGTTTTTGCGGACCTACAGATTGAAATCGAATAACGTTTTGTTTGCTCTAATCATGTCTGTTGAAAAGAGACAAATTATGCTTGAGTAACACTCATCATCACCATGATTTTGCAGCCACAGAATGGTGAACTCCATGATAGTATGAACTGTTTTCATGTTTTTCGTTCTATTCATACAATGTCTGGCGACCAGATCGCCTTGCATCCTCCCATCCGAACCATCTCGAGCGCCTCAAGACCGCTTTTGATTGCTGTGGAGCGACCGCGAGCGATATTGCTCAAATCCCCGTATACCCTGCGGCTTCACTCAACATTGTGTTGAGAGAACTATGCCGATTTCAGGAATATTCATTTCTGATCTGGTTCTTTTTGTCATCGTTATGTTTTAGGTTTTCTTTGGGAAGTACATATCCGATGGAAAAATAAGCTTATTAGAAGTTGAAGCTTTCATCTCATCACAGCTAACTTAAAACCAAATTCAACAAAAAGCATGATTCGATAGGGTTTACGATGAGAGTCCGTCGTGTGAATGCAATGCATTAAATCATCTGGTTTTTGTAGAGCTTTTATTCCAATGTCTCTAATGCAAAAAAAAAAAACAATAGCAAGAGCAACAATATCACGAATACAAAGACAATTATTACGCGAAATGAACTTATTGGTTGTTATACTTACCTTGTGAACGAAGACGAAAGAATAATTAATTGTCTTCCTGTCATCAGTCAATGGAAACATCATAACAAGGTTCATCCATCAAACACATCCCCAACTAGTCTGACTCATTTCATCGGACATACATTACCATCACGATTGCCCAACATACAAACAAACATCTGAAACTTTGTCATACTCTATATTACGCCATTGTTCTTCTATTTACTTAGACCTCAGTGTACCATGTACATTTCTGGACATATCAACGTCTACAGATCGTAGTATTTCATGAACCTGTACTAGTTTTGTTTCATCAAAATAGCAGGTCAAGATACATTGGTTTCTTAAGTAGGAGAAACTCTAGGTATAATTTTGCTGGTACCAGGGATCTTGGATCAAAGATAAACATCTGACTCTTGTTTAACGTTCGGTTAGGTTTGGAAGACGCAGTTCGCTGTAAGATATTTGCTGACGGCATGTGTGATGCCCTTTGTATTTCATCTGATATATGATTTTCATATGCATACGACACGTACACATACTTCATAAAGTGTCCGTTGAATTCTGTTGAATGAATGAATGAATGAATATACTCTTTATTGCACACTGTACATTACAAATATAAAATAAAAATACAATGGAAAAATTGCAAAAGGCGACCTTATCGCTCATAGCGATTTCTTCCAGGTAACCTAATTTAAAGATTACAGGAGCTTAACAGATAGAGTAATGGGGCCGGCAAGTGTTGCTATCTGTTCTAATATTTATACATTGCATTTCGATTGTTCAACATTATGTTGCATGTATTTCTTTCTATTCAAGCGGATGTAAGTTCGATAGTTAAATGAAGAGAATTGATATGACATTAGCAATATATTATAGACCTACGTGGATATTTTGGCGTGTGATTTCTGAATGTTTAATGTGACTTCTTGGTACACCCGTATTTTTTTCTTTATTGGTCTATTTTTGGTGCTTTGTGTATGCTTCTATTGTGATACTATGCTTTTAATGACATTTGAAAGAGTATAATTTCATTAGTATACGCTGAAGATTAATAAATCAGAGTCTCCTTCAGTCCGTGGATACTCAAATTAATACAAGAGAAGATTTATTGATATCAAGTCATGTACCCGAAAGTAAATAGATAAAGTGAAAAAACAGGAATAAGCTCAAAACAACAGTAAAAAGGTAGTTCTCGAGTAACTGGATTTGAAAATAGTGAAACATTGCAGCAAACAGGACAGATATCTAACAAAACATTACAACAAAATCAAATAACAGCACCACCTAGCAGTTACGACAACTTGTCAAATTGTGTATCTAAATGGCACCAAACTGCGGCACTAAACTGGTCCCACCATTAGTGGGGACAACAATTTTGATGTCTGAAACTGAAGATTAACTCCCTATAAATTATTACAAGGTTACACAGTAAAAGCCCTTATCGACCGTTTAGTGGTCGCTAAAGATGTGCAGCTTATTGTAGCCGACAATGGATTGTTCCAATAATTCGTAGCACTGAACACAGTTTCTACTGTACCCTTGGTAGAACCCTTCTTTATGGTGAGTATAACACTTTATACAAATGTGATTTTGTACAGTAAATCTAAATATTAACTCTCCTGCACATACTTTTATTTATTTATTATTATTTAAACACTTTAATGCACAAAAAAATACACATGGCGGACTGAATGCTAAAGACCGATGGGTGTGCCAAGATACAATAAAGAAAAACAAAATAGAAATTAAAACACGACAATTATACAAACAATTAGGAAAGGAAAACAAAAAAATGTTACACTAGTACAAATCTATTTTTTTTTCTACAACAAACTTGTAAAATAATTTATTTGTGAGAGAGTTAAATACTTGTAAAAGTATTTATTTGTGCGTAAAATAACTACGCCTGTTTACCAAAGGGCTTGGCAGATATCCTGGAAAAATAGAAACGGCTCTCCATTTTCGACAATCTTAACACCTCCGACGGATCCTAACATCCGCGTCAGTACGTTTCAAATTCACACGTCTCTCTATTTCAAGACCTCACCGATCCTGCCTGATGTTAAGCAGCGATGTGGTCTACGATGGAGCACGCTTACATAAATAGGTTACCTATTGTATGTGATGTGATGATTAATTTTATGAATTACTTGATTTTTCTATGAAGAGCATGTTGGTGTAGTGGTCAGCATGTCTGCTTCTGCGCCACAGGGCCGTGGGTACGATTCCCACCGCTGGCAGGTATTTAAGTGATGAGCTTTTAAGTACTTGTTAGGTGTGTCTGGGTGTTTTATTTATATAAGTACGTATTTAAAAGAAAAGAAAAAAGTATTTAAGTAAGTATATTTCGTTGTCTGATTTCCATAACACAAGTGCTTTAGCTACTTAACATGGGACGAAGGCAACGTGTGTGTTGTTGTAAAATATTTATTTATTTATTCTATTGACCGCAACAATGTTCCTTATCGTTCAAAGGTTATAGGCACGATGATAGAGCCCTGCGGCAGCGCGCTTTTAATCAAACCTATTATGCAAGACCCTATCGGGACATAGGCTCGGAGGTCCGACGCTTTGGTGTAATCAAGTAATCGAGATTGCGGTCCAAGTCGATTTTCTGCGGCTTCCGGTTTAGTTAAACGCATTTGATTGATTATGGCGTTTTGAGGGGTTTCGGGTCTCTTGTAAGTATGATGTAAGTTTAACAATGATTTGTTGTTCGTCTTAGTAATTTAAGTCTTAAAGTTCACTTCGGGTAAGTTCAGCATTCGGCCTAAGAGTTAAGTCTGGACGTTTTGGAGATACGATGTCTCATAGGTTAATCTTAATGTGAAAAATGGAGGAAATTAATTGGAACAAAGATTTTGCTGATGTGTGGCTACCCTATCGCTCAATAAGATCTTAAAACCAGTTTAATATTTCTGAGAATATATTCATAAATGCACTGGAAGAACTACTTATTTTTTACATTTTTCTATGAAAAATAGCAAAATGCAAGAAGACCTGTAGAAATTTGATTTTAATTCCAACCTCCGAGGGTCGAGATTGACAAAGGTATCTATTCCAATAGAAAACAATTAAGTTTAGAAAAAATAGCAACAATTTTTTAAACAAAAAAGAAAAGTACGAAATTACTGAAATTTTCGCGCATCGTCACGACACAAGAGAAATTCTCAGAGCGAAATTTCTCGAATATGCGTAGGTACCTTGTTACATGGCATTCGATAATTAAACAACAAGCAAGCAAGCAAGCATCCAACAACCGTGACCCGCCCCACATCCGACGACCGCTCCGTTTTCTTCATCGGCAAAAACATCAATGCCATAACACAAGACAGAACACAACAACAGTATTACCAAATTAAACTCTCAAAAGCAAACTTAACTGATCAAAGGGTATAATGCTCGCAGCGAAATGTCCAACATTACGACATTCCTGACCCAAAACATGGCCCCATGTCTTCTAAACACAACACCCCACGTGTCCAATAGACTATTAAAAGGGTACTACCAATAAGACTACCAGTCCTTTGTTTATTATAAACACTGTCGATGCCTCTCTGTCTAGCGCGTGCGTTTGAACCGTTCCCGCGTACGTCGCCGTCCCGCTCCAACTTAGACCGTGAGGCTATTCAATTACTAGTGTGTAGTATTATCCGGTTGAAAATATTTTGTGTTTGTGAGTGCGGTGCGCTGCGAATTAAATTCTGGTCTTGGGTTTATTGGTCTTTGTACGGTTTAAGTTGAGCTTTTTGTTCACAGTGACAACGTCCGTTCGGAGCTCACGCTACTTTGGACGAAAACGTCTCCAGACTTCGCACGCCGTCAAAAGTACATAAACAAATGCGGGTATCTCTAAACATCGCGTCGGGTAGAGTAAATCTATTTGGAAGTTCATGTTGCGTTGGTTTTTCGTGAAACTATTTGACTGGTCCAGTGAATTTTGGCCCCAGGATACTGTTGGTAGTTTGAAACCCTTATTGGATTGGACAGTGGAACTGAGTATGTGTGAGAATAGTGACATTAATGGAAACTGTTGCGGTCTCTGTAATCGATACTACACCTTCTCTAGATGGAATTAAGGAACTCTTGGACGGAAATCGTCGGAAGATCCACTGTTCACTGTACCTACAATTTTTGATATGTTTTGTAACTTTAAGCTAAAATATATATATATCCTTTTTAACTTCCAATGTTGGGCTATATTTAACCATCAAATGATATATTTCATTTTTGTGATTTTGAATCCTGGCCTGCATTCAGGCCTTCAAAATTACTGGTCCGATGTGTCTATAAGACAGGAAAGAAAGTACTATGCACCATTTGTGTTTTTTACTGGATTTTAATGGTGTGTATTTTGACTGAAACCAACCCCCATAGATGATAAATTAATTGCGGACTGAGAATGAAATGTGGAATTAAGATAAGTCTTGATCTAGATAGGTACATATTATTATGTACTACAGGGATAAATTATTGTGTATTGGTTGATAAACTATTCCTATTAAAAGATATCTGTGTGCATTCGAAGTGAGAGATAGTCGCATTATCCCTTAAAATGTACGCGGTAGTATTTTTAAAACGCCTGAGGGCGTAGACGTCGCGTCTCCCCCGCATACCGATGTGTTATAAAAATGAACTCTAAAAAAACACACATAAAGGTGCTTTTTCAACTTCAGGCGTGTAATGTGTAGCTGTCAATGTGTTCTCTTACACATATTCCTTGTGTTTTTCGTTTTGCGTAGTTTATTTTTTATACATACGTGCATACAAAAATTCGTGAATAAGATAAATGCAAGACGATTGACAAAAGTAATGGGGAATTTTCAGGACTCTAGTTTATCTACGTTATGAAAGATGGCGCTAGCTGTATTACGGGGGATTAATGTCAACTTATGATTGGTGATGATTATGAAAATTATTGTTGACAATCATCAGCCCGTGCTCGTGCACAACTGGACAAAGACCTCTCTAATTATACGCCACTGTGATCAGTTTTCGGCTTCCCGCATCCAGCTTCCGTCAGCCATCTTGCGGTCATCATCGGTCCACCTTGCCTGAGGGCATCCTACACTCCGTTTGCAATTGTTAACAATACTGGACGTAATAAAATGTGATGATAATGACTAGTAACGTTCTTGTTTTAGTTCTACACCAACACGGTATAGAAAAAACAATCGAAAATGTACGATAAAATAATACGCCATCAATAAACCGATTCCTGATTAACCCCCCCAAAAGCGTTCCCATTTTCCACCCCGTCCATCGTCTTCACTAGACTATCAGTCGTCAGGGTTTTCATATGCAAATACAAGGGTGGAATTTTAATCATTTGTTTTGATTGTATTAGATATTGATTGGTTCATTAAGACATGGCGGTCGTAAATTTATTATTCTAAAGGGGTGTTGATTATTGTGAATAAGCCGCGAGAAAGTATCCAATTTCATTGGAAACTGATGCTTTCGGTGTATGACTTCACAAACATGATAAGGTTCAAGTTACATTGCTGGATACAAATGAATGAAACGGTGATTGCGCTCGCGAAAGGGAATATTGATGAAGTAATTTCGGTTATTTTTGAAGGTAGATTGAGAACACAATTTACGGAGTACTCGGTTAGGGGCTTCTGTTTATTGTCTAGTGAGAATGATAAATAGGGTAAATAATTTTCATATAGACTTCTGTGGTGTTCCGCGCCTTTGATGCACGGAACAAAATATAATTCGATTTAGAATTGCGATTTTTCGACTTTGACCTTGAATTCAAATTAAAAACTCGAGAACTAAACAACTTTCCCCAAGGAAACCTAGACTTGCTCCATCGTAGACCACATTACTGCTTAACGCTTGTTCTTAATGATAAAAAAAAACCTATGTCAAAATTGTAATAACAATGATCTCTACATAAAATTACCAATCAGCTGACCTGTAAGTTAGTATGATGAGGTAATTTTTTTTATCCTTTATGACGTAGGCTTCCTTGAGGAAAGTTGCTTGGCTGAGTGACTCTCTTGAGTTACGCGAAAGCGTTTGATTTGCAAATGCAAATAAAGACCATTTCCTACGACAACATGTGGTGTAAATAAAATACAAATGAATAAATATACCCAAGCATAATATAACTAAGGACAAGAAAGATCCCTCGAGTAGGTAATAATCGGAATCTTATATGTATATAAAAATGAATTGCTGTTCGTTAGTCTGGCTAAAACTAGAGAACGACTGGACGGATTTGGCTATGTTTGGTCTTGAATTATTCGCGGAAGTCTAGGGAAGGTTTAAAAGGTGTATTTCTTCCAATACACGGACTACAAAGGCAAAACAAATGTTTGCCTGGATAACTAGTAACATATAAAAGGCTATAAAGTCGTAAAACATCGTTTGCTGGGTCAGCTAGTAAAATGCGTAATGAAATGGTAAAACCAGATTTTGTTTCGTGCACTAATCTTTAGGCTGGTCACCTTACACGTGCTGTAAATGAAAATTATAGGAGCGTGCACATCAAAAACATTATCTATCCCAAGAAGATCCAGAAGGCTATTCCTTCGCGGAATCTAACACAGTCGTCACTGATTGAGTTCTGGTCTATTCTGGATGCCGTTGTAGATCCTGGCTCTGAACAGGAATCACAGTGTTATGACAGTAGGCAGCAATATCCTGGATCATAAAAATATGAATAACCTCCCAAACTAAATAAAAAAATATACACACTTCACGCCTTTTAATTCCAAAGCGGGGTAGGCAGAGGCACTTGCTAAGCAAATGCCCACAGTTCACCAAACATATTTAACCAAACGTGGCAGGTGGTGAGCCCATCGCCGTTATAAAGTTCACACACCTTGTGGTGTGCGCGTTTCATCACGATGTTGTTCGTCACCGTACGAGCGTTGCGTTGCGACATAGGCTCTGAAAAAGAGTTCCATTGGTACACGTCCACTACTCGAACCCGCGACCTCCCAGTTACTAGTCAAGTATCCGACCAAATGGACCACAGACGCTCTCCAAACTATAAAAAAACATGTGCATTTTGTGTCTTCAAACCTCATTCATCCCCCCAATATGTAACTCTAAGACCGTCATGCATAATAACCTTCCGACCGTAGAGGGTATTAAAGACACAATACCAAACATCATACAATCAACCCCTTCAACTGAGGCCCGGGGTAAATCGGATCGGTGAATTTTTGATCTCCACTGGCGGGGTCTGCGGGGACATTATTAACACTTAATATTTAGAACCACTCCCGTAGAGCTTAAAGGGTTAGTCTTCGATTAGCGCGACTGATTGTGTTTTTGATTATTACTCTTTGGGTCGTGAATGTGAGGAGGGAGGGATACAAACTTTATTTCTGGGGTTTTATGGGACAAAGTATTAACATTTTAAATTATTGTAGCACATGCTTTAACATTCGTACGCTTTGATAAAAAAAATATTTATTCATCACTGCCCGGGTGTTCATCAATGACGGGCCCGTTGGTGTAGTGGTCAGCATGTATGCCTCTATTCCGTAGGGCCGTGGGTTCAATTCCCACCTCTGACAGATACTTAGGTGATGAGCTTTTAAGTACTTGTTGGATGTGTCTGGGTGTTTTATTTATAATGTATGTGTATGTATTTAAAAGAAAAAAAATGTATTTTAGTAAGTATATTTCGTTGTCTGAATTCCATAACACAAGTGCTTTAGCTACTTAACATGGGATGAAGTCGATGTGTGTTGTTGTAAATATTTATATTATTTTATAACTATAAGATTTAATCAGTGATAAACGTTTCTTTCCTTTTAACTTTAAAAATAAACCACCTGGTACAAAGAAACCACTCTTTCGTTCATAGATACGGTGGTATTTAGTGCAATTGTACTCAAAAATACAAAAATGTGTATTTCCATTAACTTAAGTTGCATATGTCTATTAGGTAAGAGACCTTCTTGTACCTAAGCATTATTAATATTGAAAAAACAAAGGTTCCTAATATGATAAAGATGTGAGATATACGACATTGTTCATTTGTGCCACGTTGGTTTAAATAAACTTGAACTGTGGACATTTGCTTAGCAAATGCCTCTGCCTACCGAACTTTAGGATTAAAAGTTTGTGTATCTTAATTTTGCAAAAATTTCTACAGTTCTATGATTGAAACTTTCCAATCCTTATTAACTTTTGCGAATCTTCGACGAGACGAGACGTCAAAATCTCGATGCAAAACCGAAAAGAACACTTGACAAAGACAAACAGGCCAACTCCAATATCGTGTAAGATGATCCAGTCGGCAACTCGCAAACTCGCTAAGCTGGCTTAGCAGTCACACTTACAGGGCTCACTAAGCACCTTCCCAAGTAATTAATATTTTAATTGGGCCTTTTTAAGCGGTGTTACTCTTGCGATACTGCCCGATAAATTTTCTCCTACTAATAATGTCTGAGGGGGTGATACCTCTACACCCCGACGCATGTCATTTGAAGAATAACCCTTATAACTGACGGTGTAAGATCTATATTTTTTTGGCGTTCGATTTTTGAGTTTCGATTTCGATATGAGCCAGTGCAATGTGTCCTTTCTTGCACACGATATCTCAAGATATAAAAGCGCAGTTTAGCGTAGCAAGTCCCGTCGCTTAACCTGAAGTGTGAGGTGGGGGGTGTAGGTACTTATGACGTAGCAATGATCAGCGGTTAAATGTGCGTTACAAAGTGTTGGCGCGACTGAATAGGGACCTCTTGTCGCTCGGTATCGAAGTCGCTGGCTCCGTTTGAGGGTTGCATACCGTACCAGTTTGTGGTATACCACGGTATCTGAGCTAACCGTATAAGAAAGCTGGTAATACAAACAGGTCAGCTAAAATGGACAGCAGAATGGTTCGACGGTTTGTGATTTTAATGGCTGTGCATTTTTTTTTAAAGTGACACTCGTGAATTTGTGTAGTCACACTAAAAGAGCAATTAATTTGATGATCAGGTATGCTGCATTTAGAAGAAGGAGAAAATGAAAAGTATAAAAATCGCAACGCCACATACCACCGCGTTTTCAAATCTTTTCTGACATTTGACGAGTTACTCCATTACATAGTGATAGTAGTTAGGGATATTGACGAATTAAAGATTTTTGAGTTATTGACAAATCGGGATAGTGACGAGTTAAAGACAGTGACCGTTGGGGAAAACGAGTTCTCGAGTGGAGACCGCGTCACGGCAAACGGAGTGTAGGACGCCCTGAGTCAAGGTGGACTGATGATATACGCAAGATGGCTGGCTGAAGCTGGATGCGAGAAACCGAAAACAGATCACAGTGGCGTGCAATTGGAGAGGCCTATGTCCAGCAGTGGACAGGTATGGGCTGATGATGATGAAAGACAGTGACGAATTAGCGAAAGTGACAAGTAATGGAGTAACTCTATTTAACAGTGAACAAGTGTGCTCCATCGTAGACCACATCGCTACTTAACATCAGGCAGGATAATGGTCAAACGCTCGATGAT
Source organism: Conopomorpha cramerella (assembly GCA_012932125.1). NCBI lineage: Eukaryota > Metazoa > Arthropoda > Insecta > Lepidoptera > Gracillariidae > Conopomorpha > Conopomorpha cramerella. The sequence continues at coordinate 25,742 of SJJU01002931.1, forward strand.
TTTCTTAAAAAAAATCATTGCCGAAGCGAACCACTAAAAAGCAAAAACAAATTTTGAAATTGAATAGAATAATGACAATATTTTCTACAAAATTTGAATTCTTTGGCGTAGGTATATATTCTTTTCGTTACAAAAATATTATCTAAATTAGAATACTGTGTAAAACGTTAAGTTAATAAATTTGTAGTCAAACATAAAAAAGATCTGAAAAGGTCTGAAAGAAGATGTAGTGACCAATATTGAAAAGGGCATGCTTCGGGGATTTGGGCATATGGAGAGAATGGATGAAAGTCGATTTACGAAAAAGATTTATATGTGTATATACTGAGACAATATTGAGACCCTTTCACTTCATCTACATTCGTACATCTTTTCATACATGACCTCTGGTTTCGATTATTTTTCACGCCACCTTTTTGCCAGGACATCACCAATCTGGTGCATGTATGTCCTTCTCTGGGGCGACCTCTACTCACCCGGCTCATTACATCACCCATATAAATTTCTTTCGTCAAATATAAAAGAGAAAAATATGATTAAAAACTAAAACTGAAAACCACATCGCTGTATAGCACCAGACATCATCCTGTTTGTTAAAACGTTTAACTATACGCAATAAAAAATAACCTATAGTTTACATACGTCTGTCAACCTACCCAACCTCAACATACCATCGGGAATATGTTAACATGATAATATTGATGTGGACAGCGTCTGTGGTCCAGTTGGTCGGGTACTTGACTTGTAACCGGGAGGTCGCGGGTTCGAGTCCGCCTACTGGACGTGTGCTAATGGGACTCTTTTTCAGAGCTAGTGAACGCAACGCAACGCTCGTGCGGTGAAGGACAACATCGTGATTAAACACAAGGTGTGTGTGAACCCTATAACTATAGTTACCTAGAAATATATGTAGGTATCTACACCACGTTATTATGTACCAAGTTATTCAACTCTTATTAATACTGACCCGCCATTACCTACTCTTTCTCATGCTGTGGGGTCGACTGGTAGATAATACATAGGTATTAAGTCACCCCCTGTCACGTTGGGTTAAATACTCTTGGTCAACCGTGGGCATTTTCATTAGCAAGTGCCTCTCACTGCCTACCCCGCTTTGAGATTAAAAGGTGTATTTTTTTATTATAATAATATTGATAATAACCACCAGCACATTTCGACGTGTAAAGCAAACCCCTCCATCGAACGAATCCCCAAACACTCATCGATATCTATTTCCAACGGCCATTAGAATGCGAGAACGGCGCAAGAAACAAAACTTTCATAAGCACAACCCCTTTTTATTACCCCCTGTACCTTAAAATATTGTGTGATTAATTAGTGCCTCTACCCTACACACTTTTATTCGGCCATTTTAACATCTACAATGCAATTTTATAAAGAGCTAGTCTTCCAAACGCTAAACAGCTACCGAGAGGTCAAATATTTGTAACAAAGTATTCCAAGACTTTTCGTCTACTAATGTCGGACGTCACAAGTGAAACATTAAAATTCACGAATCTAACTCGTGTTAGCTAACGACAACGTACGGCTGTAGAGGTCAAATTACGCTGGCTAAACATCATACAGCAGCACGTGACATCAAAACGAGACACCAAAGCAACAAAACACCGGCACAACTTTCGAGTGGCGAAATTTCAACGGTGATCATTTGAGAAGCCGTTAAAATAATGGTTGTGTTGGAAAATTTTCTGAAAGGATACCTCCACTCCGCAAGTATAACGTTACCCCTGTAATAAGACGCTAAGATTCCCTTATACCCTTAATTATGGGGGGGTTAGGGAGGGGGGGGGCATAATGACACATGTATGTAAATATTCCGTGGGGGCGGCGTGCACGCTTTAACGGGCGTCGGCGTTGTTTTCTTTGATTAAAGAATTTTATTATCTGGCATAATTCACGATTAGAAGGTAAAGGGGTTGGTTCGCGAGATAAAGCGCCGGCGCCGAAGTGTTAGCACTCACCCTTAGTGTATATTCTGAGACGGTGTTGACACGTGAAAGCGAAGTGGCTGGAGACCTGTAGCGGTCCGTTATCTGCCTACGTAGCTATGTCCGTGTATAATGATGAGAACGTGATTCTGTATTATAATTGTTATTGCTCGCGTTTGTTTTCGCCGCCGTTGAAAAATTACCGAGTAATTCTATCATAATAATTCGTAACGACTGAGGTTGGTATTTGCGATTAGGTTTAATCCACGCGAGACGACACGCGGATGTAGTCTCGCGGATTTGTGTACGTAGGCCCTTAGACCCTGAAACTCGTGTTGATGTCATGAGACTGTAAGGTTCATGTTTTATTTGTGACATATTTTTTTAAAGGTAGCCTTTATTGATGTTTTTGTGATGCATTGATGCATTACCACTTTCTTGCCCGACCGCACAGGGCAAGCCTTTGTTGCCTATAAGCAAGGTTATTACTTTGTCTTGTTTCATTACAAAGTCCAAAGTTTCCGCTTGATATTTTTGATGAGTATAACAAGCCATTCTTTACCTTCACTCGCTATTGACGAACAACCAAATCTTCGAGATTTCCAACTGTACATACCTGAAAAAGAAATAAATTATTTTTATCACATTTGATTTATGTAAATTAGAAAAAAGAGCGTTGTTGAGCCTTAGGGAGGCCTACGATCAGCAGCGGATATTTGTTGGCTAACATCAAGACTAATTGACTGCAACAGACCACCCGATGTCGGTATCTTAGTATGCTCAGATCTTTAAAATTACGCAACGAATTTTGTTCCGGTTTTCTTTTACATATGGATTGTTTATAGTGGAAGGTTTATATAATATATAAACCTTATATATGTATATTATATACTCGTAGTACAGACACACTGTTAATAATAAAATATACAGTGTGACTTGATGATCCGGAACATTTTTTTCTTACTCATCAAATTATAGCGATTTCAATGCTATAGGTACTTCTTTTCTTCAACAAAGTTATTTTGTTATAAATGTTTGTGTGACCATAATTTTGTGGGAAATATTCGGTAAAAAACGGTACATTTCAGAATGCCTAGAAATTTAAAATGCCTCAGGCACAAAAACAACTATACTGTTGGAATCGCTAGAATTTTCTGAGTTAGAAAATGTTGGTCCGGTTCATGACCCTGAAGTCAGCCTGTATTTTAGAAAAACAACGTTTTCTGGATGCTAGTCATTTATTTATTTGTATACAATAAAACAATAAGGCTTAACAGCATAGAGCCAAAACGCACTTATTGCAAATTCTTATTGCACTAAAAACATAATAAAATATAACACTGTACAAGAAACAAAACAAACTTAAAAAAAATCCTTATGTATAAAAAAACACTCTTACTACTAAAATACATTTTTAACATTTTTGCTAACTGAGATGTTGCATCAAAGAATAAATCGGCATTCTGACAGTTGTCAAGGAAGTAGCAGTATATTATATAAATAAAAGGGAAATTTTGCTATATGCATAGTAGTGGGACAATGCAGTTGACTTTCCGCGTAGGTAATGCGTACTTTCTCATTCCCAACTCTACATTCGTAGAATTCAAATATCAACGGGGAAATACAAAATGGGCTGTACAGAGCTTCGCTGTATTGTTGACGAGCTGATCTGTACAGTTCACTATTTAAGCTTAGCCCGTCTTGTTTGATAATTCCATACATGACAGAGTTCAGACTAAACTGGTGCATAGTAATATCAATGGCCTCATATCCAACGTACAATGAGCATTAGGCACAACACACACCATTTTAAATATTAATAATTATGGATGTATGAGCGTATCTTTACGGGAATGGCACTTTCGTGTTAAAATTTTCCGCGCGGCGGATTAACGACTTTATTCCTATTAGCAACAAGGTCGAGTATACGCGACGACGCAGGTGATTATAGTAGAACGTGATTAAAACCATGGAGGTATGTCGTTAAATCTAATATGTAATACAAACATCAGGCTAGAATACACCCGGTAGATTGCGTCAGGGTGGTGTATTTTACTTTGATGTCGCAACTTGCAAAATTATTATTACACTTTTTGGTAGTTATTATTATTATTCTTATTCTGAGCCACTGTTGTCCTACTGCAGGGCAAAGGCCTCTATCCCCTTCTTCCACGCCATGCGATCTTGGGCGGCGTTCCACCATCCTATGTCGTGAGACACAAGCTCGTCACTTCAACGCTTTCTGGGGCGACCACGTCGTCTTTTGCCATTTGCTGGTAGCCATTCGGTCGTTTTTTTCGCCCAAAGTTTTGGTTCTTTTTGGTAGTAAAAGTAAAAATTTCTTGTAATACGTAGTAAAAAACTGACAGCCTCGAAACGTCAACTCAATACACAAGAGCTTAGAAGCTTCCTATAAGTTTACCAGCGCCAAGTAAATTAATTACGAACCATTAGAGCTCCGGTGTACCAACCTATATATTGTGCATCAATTAATACAGTTTGACGTGTAACAAGGCGCGGCCATGTTGACAGTGGCCGGTAATTAGTGGACGCGGCGATTAGTGGCCATTTCTTGCATTTCAACAAACTTAGCCCTCATACACTATTGTACCTACTATACTTTTGTTTAGTTTATAAGCACTTATGTAATGGCTTGAATAAAAATTTATTTATTTATTTTATTTATTAACTGTGGTAGGAACTTCTTTTGAAAGTTTTGTTTGAATTTATTTATTGTAAATGAAAAAATTAATAATTAGTATTTGTTTGTGAACAAATATACAATGGATCGTCAGTATAATTGTTACATGATTACAATGTGAAAATTATTGTCAGATTTTTTACAAAACGGCGATTGGCTCACCCCCTGTCACGTTGGTTTAAATAAACTTGAACCGTGGACATTTGCTTAGCAAATGCCTCTGCCTACTGGACTTTAGGATTAAAAGTTTGTGTATCTTATTTTTTCAAAAATTTCGACAGTTCTACGATTTTTTTTTAATCACTATGAACAAGCGTTTGACCACCACCCTGATGTTAAACAGCGATGTGGTCTACGATGGAGTACTCGTGTTCATTAGGTACCTATTTACTCCAGTGGCTTGAAGACCTCCACGCTATACTGCGTAAGAAACACAGACTCCGACATCAATGCACAGATACATGCGGAAATTGCACTTTAAAAACATCGTACTCATGAGTGCTGGCAGAATACCAGCGTCACGGGCAACCGTGGCAATATGCTGAGTCGGCGTCTCTTT
>SJJU01002933.1:0-14335 GCA_012932125.1 Conopomorpha cramerella
ATCATCATCATCAATCATCAGCCCATACTTGTCCACTGCTGGACATAGGCCTCTCCAATTGCACGCCACTGTGATCTGTTTTCGGCTTCTCGCATCCACCTTCTGCCAGCCATCTTGCGTATATCATCAGTCCACCTTGCCTGAGTGCGTCCTACACTCCGTTTGCCGAGACGCGGTCTCCACTCGAGAACTCGTTTTCCCCAACGGTAATCGGTTCTACGGCAAATATGGCCGGCCCACTGCCACTTCAGCTTTCTAAAACGATGAGCTATGTCGATGACTTTGGTTCTCTGTCGGATCACTTCATTTCTGATTCGATCCTTCAGAGATACGCCGAGCATAGCCCTTTCCATAGCACGCTGTGCGACTTTGAGCTTGTGGGCCAGCCGTGCCGTCAGTGTCCACGTCTCAGCTCCGTATGTCATTACCGGTAGGACACACTGATTGAAGACTTTTGTCTTCAGGCACTGTGGGATCGCTGATGTTAAGACTCGACGTAACTTTCCAAATGCTGCCCAACCCAGCTGAATTCTTCTGTTTACCTCGTCCTCGAAGTTGTTTCTACCCAACTGCAATGTCTGCCCAAGGTATACGTATTTTTTAACAACTTCGGGAACGGTGCCTTGTACTGAAATCGGTTCCGGTAGAACATGTTCATTGAACATGACCTTGGTTTTATCCAAGTTCATCCGTAGGCCGATCCGTAGAGAAGAATCAGCTAGGCATTATTCTAGGGTCATTCAGCATCAGTTGAAGGTCCTGCAGCGTTTCTGCCATGATGACGATGTCGTCTGCAAATCGCAAGTGAGAGATGTGTTCGCCATTGATGTTGATGCCTCGTCCTTTCCAATGCAGCGTCTTGAACATATCCTCCATTGCATTTGTGAAAAATTTCGGGGAAATAACATCCCCTTGTCTCACTCCTCGATGCAATGGTATGGGACGTGTCTGCTGATTTTGTACTTGGACGGACATGGTCGCAGCCTCGTAGAGACATCTTATCACTTGGATGTATCGCCAGTCAACTTGGCAACGCTGCAGAGACTCCAGAACGGACCAGATCTCAACCGAGTCAAAGGCATTCTCATAGTCCACGAATGCTAGACACAGGGGCAGATTATATTCTTCAGTTTTTTCTATGATCTGCCGCACTGTGTGGATGTGGTCTAAGGTGCCATAACCGCTCCGAAATCCAGCCTGCTCCGGAGGTTGAAATTCGTCGAGTCTTCGCGCAAGACGGTTTGTGATCACTCTTGAGAACAGCTTGTAGGCGTGGCTTAGAAGAGAAATGGGTCGATAGTTCCTCAACAGGGTTTTGTCTCCCTTTTTGAAGAACAGGACGACCACACTTCTACTCCACGCCTCCGGAGTTCTTCCTTCGAACAGGACAGCGTTAAAAAGCTTTTTGGAGCTCCCTCAATATCGGTTTACCTCCAGCCTTTAATAGTTCGGTTGTAACGCCATCCTCTCCTGGAGCTTTTCCGTTTTTGAGCTGTCTAAGAGCGATCTCAATTTCGCCAGTACTGACTTCTGGCAGGTCTACGGTGGAGTGGCGTGTCAATGTGGCTCAAGAGTCCCCATTTTGGGGATCAGGGCGAGATGCATGCGATGCGTATAACTGGCCATAGAAGTCTTCAACTTCCGAAAGGACCGACGGCTTCGAAGTGACGACTTCTCCACTTGCTGTTGTCAACTTCGCAAGGTGGCTTCTTCCAAGAGATTGTACGAACACTTTTGACCCCCGATTCTGCTCAATCGTTCTTTCTATTGAAAGAGTATTGTAGCGTCGGAGGTCGTGCCGCACGTGCTTACTAATCTCTTGGTTTAGAGCCCGCCTTGCGGTCGAAGTGACGGGCGAATTTTCACGTCGTTTCTTCATCAGCCGTAAAGTCTCCTCAGAAAGCTTTGACTTACTGCCCTTACGCTGCATTTCACAAAATCTCGTACCTCTTCCCTGAGGACCCGATCACATTTTCGAGGTTCTTGTTCACGTCTGCTGTGGTTTCCACGGCAACGAATCGGTTCTCCAAACTTAGCTGGAAAGCTTCGGATCCCATTATGGTTTGGAGCATGGTTGCTTGGAGCCTGGCTTTCATCAGACGGACACGTTCAGCCTTAAGGTTGATATTCAGAGAGCCTCTGACTGGTCGGTGATCGCTACCGGTATTGAACCTGTTGATCACTGAGACGTCTCTGAATATGTGCTTTGGGGCTTTTATTTCGCCATGAGTTCATCAAAAATAGCCCCTCTCGTTCGAGGAAGTTTACTAGCATTTGCCCCCTATGATGTTCCAAATCCATGGGATCCTACTGCCGATTCGTTGCAATTCTGTACTCCCACTTTAGCGTTAAAGTCCCCCATAACAACGCTGTAATGTGTCTTAGTAGTGGAGTGGAGGGCCTTCGATGTATCATCGAACAGGTCTTCCACTTCGTCGTCCGAGTGTGTCGAGGTGCATACACTTGTACGACTTTGAGACTACACCTCTCGGTAAGTGTTATGACAAGGTATGCTACCCTATTGGACACAATAGACACTTCCACAACGTTATTACACAGGGACTTATTCATAAGAAACCCGACGCCGTCTTGGGATTGTTGATCTCCCTCGCGGAAGTACATATACAGAAGGTGGCCCGATTTGCGGGCAATGGTATCCTCCCTCTTCGCTTAGCCCCAATATGTGTGCAACTTAATTTTCCCAATTTCCACCTTGAGTTGCGCCAGATGCGAGTCAAGCCGTAGCGTGCGTCCGTTGTAAGTACGTCGCCAGGGTCAGTTGTTTGTGGTGGCCTCCCATAACCCGGAAATTCTTCGCATACCCTGTTCCGTCGTTACCGTAGTCGCCACCGTGACCAGGAATAGCGGAGCCGCCGGGAACTGGATGCCGTGACCTTTTTGTGCTGATTTGGAGGATAAGGCCCATAATCGCCACGATGGAAAAAAAAATCGTTGAAGCCAGTCGTGTTTTTGTTTGCTCCCTTTATTTATTTCAATTTATTATCCAGAAACGATATTACGACTATATTACAATCAGATATATACCAATGTGTGCAGCAGCAAATGTTCTAATTGACGTGCTAATCAGTTTTGCTCCACAACGTTAAATTTAGATAAAATCATTATATAAACAAGTGTTGTGTTTACCGGCTCCTGACTCAGTGCACCAGCATACCAAAATCAACTAGTTCTACCCACTTGTTCGCTGTACAACAATAAGTCGAAGAAGAGCGATACATGATTTTGGTGATCGACGTTATGGTGCCGGTGGTCCAACGGTCTTCCGCATGCGGATTGCAACTAAGTGGTCAATGTGGCGTGGGATCGAATCTACAGAAAGTCATTACTTTTTTTTTTATTGCGCAACATTTATTAATTAATAAGAAGCGATACCATGGATTGCTCAAGCTGCACCTCGAAAAATACTAAAGTCCTCAAATGTAACTCCTGTCGATTTCTATGTTGCTACATACAAGTGTATGAGCATGTCCGTAGATACGGTATCAAATCTAAACGCAGAACAGCGTGCCAAAGTTAAGTGTCCGTCATGCTCAAACGTTACCAAGAGGAAGAATTTGGCAAATACCCCTGTTCGCTCCATTAACCGTCTTGCTCTTGAGGAAACGAATACGGATCCACCATCAGAAAAAAATATACATAATAGCTGTGTTACCTTGAAACAAATCAGCCGACTGCTAGACGACAAGCTCTCTTCTACCTCTCCGTTTGTCGTTAACCTGCGTGCCTCTATCACTAACGACATGAAGAAACTTGTTTCTTCTGAGATTAAAATCGGGATGAATCACCTAAAATCAGAATTTAGCCAGACCACTGATTTCATTGCTGCAGAGCAAAAAGACCTTGGCGGCAGAATTGAAGAAAAAAATAAAATCATTACGAGTCTCGAGTTGGAAAATGATCGCATGTCGAAGCAAATACGTGACCTTTCTTCGCGAGTATAAACCATGGGGAGAATAAGCAGGGATTGTAATATTGTATTACACTGCGTTCCTGAAAGCAAGACTGAAGACCTTATGGGCGTATTCAGGAAAATTTGTAACTCCCTAAGTTGTCCCATACCTGACGGTGATATTCGCTGCTGCAGACGAGTTGCCAAAATGGACAGATCATCAGTCAGACCTTATTTGGTCTAGATATTTTTTTTATGGATCAAATTTTTTATCAAAATGTGAATAGGTTGAGATCTAAAACAACTGAATTTTATCTTAATTGTTTAAACTCTAATTATAATATTATGTTATGTCTTACCGAAACAAATCTTAATTCCGGTAGCCTGGACAGCGAGCTTTTTAACAATGGCTTCATGGTACATCGTAGGTATCGAAATGATACTTCTGTTGCTTTGTCTAAAAGAGATGGTGGTGGTGTACTATTGGCAGCTAGAAGTCATTTAAGCGTAGTGCGGAGATACTCCTGGGAAAGTCGGGTCAGGTTTCTCTAACTAACGATGGTAAAGGTGGGAACCTCAACATCTGTGTGTGCTATTTACCGCCTGATTTACCTGATGCGGACTTAAAATGTTTTTATGATAATTGTGTTCAGGTCATTCTTAAACACATTGAGGATGATTTTCTTTTAGTGGGAGATTTCAACACTCACCTAACCATTTATTCCAACAAATCCCTCAGATGGCAAGGACGGTCTATTCTGTGATTTTTTCTACTTATGTGATCTGTCGCAACATAACCATATTTGCAATCATGATAACAGATTACTGGACCTCGTTCTTTCAACTAAGTCACATATTACAGTTTGTAGCGCTGAACCACTCGGTAAAGTTGATGTTCACCACCTCTCCATAACTATAGAAGTGGAACTTTCTAATACTTGCTATTTAAAACCAAATTCTAAAAAAGGCCTAATTTTCGTAAGTGTGATTACGATAGTGTCCGAGCTGAGCAAAATACAATCAATTGGTCTGCTGTTTTGTGTGATAAAGATATAAATATGACGACGTTCTATGAAATTAAATCATTAACCAGATTATTAATAGATCTACGCCGCTGCTTAGAAGTCGTGTTAATTGTTCTATATGGTATACCCCAAATCTTATAAAATGTCTTGAAGTGAAGAACAAATTCCATGCGCTTTACAGACGCACCGCAAACCCAAGAGACTATGACTATTTTTCTATGTTGCGTGCTAGATGCAAGAAACTAATTCAGTCATGCTATCGTAAATTCATTGACTCAATTGAGGATTCTCTTTCCTACAATATCAAAAAATTTTGGACCCTGATTAATACTAAAAAAGGTTACACTTCTATGCCCAAAACAATGACTTACTGCTGCATCAGATGGTCCAAGTATGTGTAATTTGTTTTCTGATTATTTTGGTGCAGTTCTGGATAATGATCAAGACTAGAGATGGGTTTCTATCCGAGTATTTATCCGCTGGAGGATAAATATCCATAAATACTCGTATTTACTCGAGTATTTATCCAAAGTGAGAGTAAATATTTTGCTTCAGTTCTTTTAAAAAAGCACGATTGGCGTTGACTTGGTCGCTTGATTGCGCATTTATACAACAATTTATTGTTTTATTACTATTAAATTAATTACTTAATTAATGTTTTATAAGTACATAATGTATCTATTACATAAAAATCAAAGCCATTTTTTATTGTCATGTCATAACTCCGGAACGGGTGGACCGATTTCGCTAATTCTTTCTTTGTTGTGCTTATTAATGACAGCAGAAGGTTCTTATGAAAGAAAAAAATGACATCCACTGCTGGGCACAGGCCACCCTAGATGTTCATATTAATAGTTTAGACAGGACAACGTCTGTCGAGTCCACTAGTATAATTACAATTTATGTATGGTCCATTTATTGTATGCGTAGGTCTAACTGTTTTATTTTATTATTATATTATCTATCTTATAATTAAAATCAATGCCACTTTTCGTTGTCATGGTATAACTCTGGAACGGGTGGACAGATTTCGCTAATTTTTCTTTTGTTTTGCTTATTAATGATAGGAGAAGGTTCTTATGAAAGAAAAAAAATACATCCACTGCTGGGCACAGGCCACCCTGGAAGTTATACTAATTTTAATATTCATATTAATAGTTAAGACAGGGCAACGTCTGTCGAGTCCACTAGTATTATTATAATTATGGTGTATATCGCCCCTCTCACTGAGTGCCGGCGGAAGACCAGCGTCACGAGTAACTGAGACTTGATGCTGAGCCGGAGTCTCCTCTTCGCTGACAAACACCCACAACGTGGCTATTCATGTGTGATTGTGTATTTTATTTTTTTCATATTGTTTAATTTTTATATGTATGTAATTTGTGCTTGTCAGAGAAAATAAATGTCTCGTCTTGTCTTGTCATTTCGAGATATCACTCTTTCGCGAAATGTTGCTACTTTTTATAAGGAAGTTTTATGGAAGCTTTTTGATGTGTGTCTTTAAATTATGAACTCTGGCGCACCCGGCCGGATATCCGTTTATTGGGAGGCAGTGTGTCGGATACCCGGACATCGGGCGAAATCCGGCTGGATATCCGGTTATTAGGTGACATCCGGCCGGATTGTGAAAATCTTGACTGATTTACCGGCCGGATAAGCTGGATACCGGATAGACCCGGATATCCGGTTATAGATCGACATGAAAAATCGACGGAGCAAGTCAGAAACCGGATAGGGCCGGATATCCGGTTATATTCATCCGGATATCCGGTTATTGGGTGACATCCGGCTGGATTGTGAAAGTCCTGACTGATTTACCGGCCGGATAACGGATAGACCCGGATATCCGGTTATAGATCGACGTGAAAAATCGACCGAGCAAGCCAGAAACCGGATAGGGTCGGATATCCGGTTATAGTCAGGCATCCGGCCGGACTGTGAGTAATCGTTCGGTAAACCGGATATCCATTCCAATTGAAAATTGTTCATGTTTATGCCCACCTACTCATTGACCTATGATGATAGACTTATTTCTTGATACCTATTGGTCCAGTACCTAATTATACTTACCTAATTACTGAGTTCGTGATACATTTTTTTATATACTACTACTTACATTTTATATACCTATACCGCCTATTTTCATTTATCACGTTCCTGGATACCACGGGTATGTCCTTATACCTTTTAGCTTCATCTCCATTCATACATATTTTCCTACATATCTGGTTTCGAGTACTTTTCATGCCATCTTTCGTCAAGACATGACTAATTTGGGTGATGTATGTCCTTTTGGAGCCATCTCTGCCCTACCCGACCCGTTGCATCACCCATATTATCAATTTTCATCACGAATTTAATTAAAACAAGAGTACAAAAATATTTATCCTAGGTTTTGGATAAATACTCAGTGTAAACGAGTAAATACGGATAAATATCCATATTTATCTTTCTACTGAGTATTTATCCTTCGAGAATTTATCCGACTGCCCATCTCTAATCAAGACACATCTTTTGGGTATGAATTTGCCTCACGCGGTAATTCAGTTTTATCCTTCATAGATATTAGTTTTCAGAGTGTACTGAAGAAGACAAAACAAATAGATGGTAACAAGGGAGCCGGATGGTTTACCAGCATTGTTCATTAAAAGGTGCAGTGTTGAAATTTCTATACCATTGACTGTATTGTTTAATCAATCCCTGCGTAGCGGAGTATTTCCATCGGTTTGGAAAACTGCTTACCTACATCATTCCAGTGCATAAGGGTGGAGATCGTTCTCGCTGTGCGCAATATCGCCCAATTAGTATTTTATCGAACTTTGCAAAGATTTTTTAATTAATTATTTATGATCATTTATATCAATACATGAAACCGTTTATCTCTACTAAACAACATGGTTTTGTTAGTGGAAAATCTACCATAAGCAACTTGTCAGTATAAAAAAATATCTGTGCACATCATTTGCTGAGGTCGGATAGGTGGATTCCATTTATCCTGACTGGCCCATTTGACTAAAATAAACTGTAATGTTTTTGATCATAATTGATTGCATTACTGATTTTGCAAGCACTACGGTGGGTTTTGTCACTTTGTTCGGCTGGCGCCAGGGGCACGAGCCGTACCTACATTTTGACGTGGCGGTTAAAAGGTTAACACGTTGTATTTACCATTCCTAGTGAATAATTATGAGAGTTAGTTCGGCAAATCGAGGAATCCCGAACGGTGCCGATCAATAAACCAATCATCGTAATTATGTCATGACGTTTTATGACAAACCACTTCAAAACTTTAAGTTCACGTCAAAACCAATAAAAAAACTTTGTAAATTTATACAGGCTGCTGCAACCATTTCGATAACCACTAAAAAAAATATAAGTAGGTAGGTACTTATGATAAGTTTACTTAAATTAAAAAGGCATAACTTATGAAGACAATGTATTTTAAATGAAATAATCTAACATGTATAATATTATGCTTCATTTATACTATAGGTTTAAACTAAAATCAAATTGAAACTTCTTGTAAAATTAAATGTAGGTACCTAAGTACTCAACTCGGTACCCCAATATTTTTTTTTAGTTTGGGTCATCATTTTCAATATCTTCCATTCATCATCAGATTCATCATAATCAGGCCATACTTGTCCACTACTGGACATAGGCCTCTCCAATTGCATTTTCCATTACCGAATCTAAATTGTTCTCAGACGAGTCGCTGTCAGAGCCCTCAATTAGGTACATTTATTATTATGCTGTCAACATGATCATCTAACAAATTTTCATTACGTCGATACTGATTCTCAAATTTTATAGCATGGTCACAAACGTTTTTCCAATCCTCTGGACTAATTAAATCCACTTTTTCCATAACTAATCCTTTCACGGTAAGTAGAAATATTCATATCAACGTTTCTCTGTGAAACATATCCTTTTATTTGAGACTAAATGTTCTCTATGGGGTTAAAGTCTGGGTGGTATGGGAGTAATCTTAAAACAATGTGTCCATATTGGTTAAGAATTTTGTCAATTGAACTTGATAGGAAAGATCTTTTTCCAGGGGTAAGTAAAGATTTGTTAGAAACATAATCCCGAAGGAAAAATTTGTTACACTAAAATTGGCCAAATTAGGTCCTACAGAATATGGACCGCATGTTGCGGTAGATAGCAAATGCTATAAAACAGTATCTACACCATTACTATAAAGACTTTTGATACATCATTGGAAAGCTTTTGATTTGTTACATTTGTTAGGCTATATGTCGGCACTGTTGCATTAATTAACAAAAAGTTATGAACATAATTAGATTTCAATAATATCGATGCTTACAACTACACAATAAGTTAGTTTTTTTAAAGTATTTTATTATCAGTCGTTAGTAATAGATTTGTTACAATCAATGAAAGCGTAATGCAACTAATAAATGAATAGGCTTTTTTGTTAGAGCGAATTTAAGTTGGCCGCTCCGTAGTGCATATTCGTCGGTGATATCTCTGAAACCGCGAAGTAACAGTATTTAAAACCGCGTAAGGTTAGGTGCAGTGAACAAGCTAGCAAAGTTATACTTTTACTTTGAAAAAAGAAGAATTTGAAGAACGACTCCTTCATTTGTTATGATGATAATAGCACAAAATTTCAAAATAGTACAAAAAACAAAATTTGTGTTCACACTGTATCTTACATTCAAATTAAATGAGAAAGAAACTTCTTATAATTTTAATATTTCAGTAGGTATCACGTACCTATTTTCCTTTTAAAATCGTGTCTACTTGTTTGCATTTCAAAACTGTAGTTAAATGAAAAAAATGACAATAATTAATCGTAGGTACCTAGTTCAATGTTAACAGTTCAACTATTTTTTTTTTACGTAGGTGTGACGGGCTCAATAGATGAGGCCTCCAATAAATGTTGATTAAAATACTGACATATCGAAACATATTATTATTAATATATCAATCATCATGTTAAATTTATACCTATCTGTAATCAATTATTGTTAATTATTACTAAAGTAAATATTTTATTTACCTTTATTTTTTGTTAATAATTTATGTTGATTTTGAATAAAACATCATGACAAATCAAACTGTGTTTTTTTTTACGGGGCGAGTATGAAAACAATTTACCTTGAATCATAGTCACCGTACTGAGACAATATCCATAGTAAAAGGTTATTGTTATTTTTTCCTAAATTGTGTAAGTTTGAGTTTTGATTCCTTAATAAGTCGATAATGAAGAATATATTGCATTGTTTTGCATTGACAATTGTTAAAAATACGAATCCCGTAGCTAATTAGACGTCACAATATTTTCGGCATATGGCCTACGGAGCGGCCAACTTAAATACGCTCTAACAAAAAAGCCTATTAATTTATTAGTTGGATTACGCTTTCATTGATTGTAACAAATCTTTTACTAACGACTGATAATAAAATACTTTAAAAAAACTAACTTATTGCGTAGTTGTAAGCATCGATATTATTGTAATCTAATTGTGTTCATAACTTTTTGTTAATTAATGCAACAGTGCCGACATATAGCCTAACAAATGTAACAATTCAAAAGCTTTCCAATGATGTATCAAAAGTCCTTAATAATAGTGTAGATACTGTTTTATAGCGTTTGCTATCTACCGCAACATGCGGTCGGAGCGGCCATATTCTGTCGGACCTAATTTGGCCAATTTTAGTGTAATAAATTTTTCCTTCGGGATTATGTTTCTAACAAATCTTTACTAACCCCTGGAAAAAGATCTTTCCTATCAGAGCAGTTGGCCGCGTGGTTGAAATGTACATACTTTATATGCCAGAGATCGCATTAATCCTTATTTCGTCGTAATAAGGCTTAATGTTCTATGTTGTTTATTAATATACTAAGGCGGTGTGAGACACTCTAATTGTGCAGTCATTTATTTTAACGTGGCAGTTATTAACTGGTTAGTCGCCACCAGACAACAGACACTTTTGTTATTAATCTGTCTAGGGTAGCGAACTGGGGCGCTTGTAAGTATTAATTACATAGCACGGATGGAAGGCACATTTTTAACGAGTTGTAACTTGTAAGCATGTAGTGAAAACAATACAGTTTTGCCGCCTACCTTAACCCTTAATCAGACAAGGTTAGATTTTTTTTGATGGTGGACTATATTGACGTTTGTTATTCTAATTACCGACTCCATCACATAAACCCGGGTGATGTTTATCATAAAACCTAGCTTTTAAACACAATGTGAAATTATTGTTAATATTGAAATAGTGTGTGTCCTGTAGTGTTACATAGCTTTTGTGATTATTCTGTGTTAACTTCTCTGGAATCTTTAGATAATTCCAGTGAAGACATTCAATAAGGTTCAAAGTATGAGTCGGTCAAGTGGCAATATACTAGCCTTTGTTTGATTAAGGGTTAAAGTAGATACGTAGGTAGGTACACACTGGCTGGATTGTCCGTTTTGTTAGATGGTTTGTTAGATTTTCTAATTAAAGCTGGAAGAAGAGACTGGTCGACCTAAGAAATATGTATATAAAACTAGTTATTAACGGTATAAATATATTATTGTTACGTACGTGGGGGGTGGGTACCGATAGAAAAATTCACTATTACGAAAATCAAGAATTACACTTTATTCCGGCACTGTAATTACACAAACTAATTACAATCGTCAAACTAAAACCGCTAATAAACACTTTTACAATCACACAATCACTTGTTAACTCTCTTTAATTTTCTCTCGTGATGTTCACTGTATCGCTGTTTAGTTGAAACTGTCCCGCCGACTCGATCGTCGCTCTTTATATACCAACGGTACACAATCCAGTACATTCGAGTAGGTTCAGGTACTTTCTCGAGTCGACTTCTAATAATAATAATTAAATACCTAACCGTCGCGTCGGCCGGCTCGCGTCTTTATACCTACATCCAACAGTAGGTAAGTAGGTTTATACCTACTTGTGGTGAGGTAAGGTAAGTACATGTACTTGTGGCTTCCGAAATATACCACACTTTTCTCGATCTTTCGAGATCCTTCTACTACATTCTGACGCATATAGGCACTGTGTAGTGGTTTGTATGCGTTGACTTGGATACTGGAATGTTCTTTAGGCCTCTCGAATGTTCGACGCACCTCTACGGCATTCTAGCCGTCGTTTCTCGACCCCGGGGCGTAACACTACCCCCTTCTAAAACGTGCTCGTCTCGAGCATGATTATCTCCATAGTATCGGGCCAGCCGGTCGACGTGCACAACCTTGCATGGGCTACGATGGGTTCTCTGTATCCGATACGTGACGTCGTTAATCCTGGTCACTACCTTATATGGTCCATCCCAACGACGATGTAGCGAGTCACGCAACCACACTAGGGAACCCTCCTCGAACTGCGATTTATTAACTCTCCAGTCATGTTGCTCCCTCATCGTGTTGCTTTTCCATGGTCCATTACAACGAACGCCACTGCGTATCTTCTCCAACCCATTGCGTTTATCTCCAACCCTATCCGTAACGGAACGCTTATTGACCAAGTCCCCCGGCTTGTGTTTGTGCTATCGGCGCTTCTATGGGCCCTTTTCCTTTTTGGACAACTGGACCGCAAATGCCCGCGTTCACCACACTGATAACAACGCGGTACATACTCGCGGTCACGGAAAGGCGCTTCACTCGCACAAACCTTTCTCACTGAAAGTGGCTTCGAGTCACGACGTACGGCCTCCACCTCCAATGCATGAACTACTGCATCCTTCAAACTTGCATGATTCCCCAATCGAACAGCAGCTCTTACTTCCATATCACGAATACCATCGATGAAAGCTTGAAGTAGCATGCTGTCTACCAAAGAGGCGGATGCCGACTGGTACGCCTTTCTCACCAATGTCTCTATCTCCACGGCCCACTTCTGCAGAGACTCGTTCCGGCCCTGGCTGCGATCCTTCAGCTGTGCTCTGAAAACGTACTCCGAATGTCGGTCTCCATAGCGAGTCTCTAGCGCCTCAAGTAGGCGGCCATATGTCCTCTCATCACCTAAGACTTCCAGTACAGCGAGAGCTTCGTCTCGTAGAGCCATTGTGAGTGCTGTCTTCGCCTCCTCTTCACTCCATCCATTGGCCTGACAGACAGACTCGAACTGCAACTTGTACGCATTCCACGAGAAAGTACCGTCAAACGGAGGTACCTTGAAGTTCCCACATGCCGGTACAGAGACCTCGGACCTGCTGGTTCCGGCAGCCATCTTAACCTCCAATTTCCGTAAACGGTTCTCAAAGCCTTCCACCTTCTCATTGATGCCATGTAGACGATACTCGAATTTGATGTCCATATCGGCTAGTTTCCCTTGTATTTCCGTTATCTCATTTTTCCATTCTGCAATGGCCTCTCGCACTTCACGGAGCATGCACGACTGTTCCTCCCGTCCCCTAGATAGTCTCTCCTCGATTTCCCGCTGGCTGATACACAGGTTCTTATACTGTTCTTCCTGGGCTTTAGCTTGTCTCTCTTGGGCTTCCCGGGCTTCCTGGGCTTTGGCTTGTCTCTCCTCGGCTTCCTTAAGGGCTCGAGATTGTTCCTTCAACAAAATCAGGATAGTGTTGAGGTCAATCTCGGCCTTCGGTCTTGGTGACGAGGCCGGTGCAGTGACAGTAGATGGACCAGCCACGGCTGCCGTAGAGTCCTCCGCTGCACGTTGGCTCCGGGTCTGGACGCCCTCCGGTTCTTGATCTCGTGGAGTGATAGGCATTTTCTATCCCACTTCTGACACCAAATGTTACGTACGTGGGGGGTGGGTACCGATAGAAAAATGACACTATTACGAAAATCAAGAATACACTTTATTTCGGCACTGTAATTACACAAACTAATTACAATCGTTAAACTAACACCGCTAATAAACACTTTTACAATCACACAATCACTTGTTAACTCTCTTTAATTTTCTCTCTTGATGTTCACTGTATCACTGTTTAGTTGAAACTGTCTCGCCGACTCGATCGTCGCTCTTTATATACCAACGGTACACAATCCAGAACATTCGAGTAGGTTCAGGTACATTCTCGAGTCGACTTCTAATAATAATAATTAAATACCTAATCGTCGCGTCGGCCAGCTCGCGTGTTTATACCTACACCCAACAGTAGGTAAGTAGGTTTATACCTACTTGTGGTGAGGTAAGTACTTGTGTACTTGTGGCTTCCGAAATATACCACACTTTTCTCGATCTTTCGAGATCCTTCTACTACATTCTGACGCATATAGGCACTGTGTAGTGGCTTGTATGCGTCGACCTGGACACCGGAATGTTCCTTAGGCCTCTCGAATGTTCGACGTACCTCTACGGCATTCTAGCCGTTGTTTCTCGACCCCGGGGCGTAACATTATTGTTTCTTTCCTCGTTGGTCCTTTTATAAAGCTTTTCTGCT
>SJJU01002934.1:0-21903 GCA_012932125.1 Conopomorpha cramerella
TACGGTGAACGGACAACATCGTGATGAAACCCGCACACCACAAGGTGTGTGAACCCTATAACGGCGATGGGCTCACCCCCTGTCACGTTGGGTTAAATACGCTTGGTGAACTGTGGGCATTTGCTTTAGCAAGTGCCTCTGCCTACGCCGCTTTGGGATTAAAAGGCGTGAAGTGTATTTATTTTTTATAATAAGAATACTTAAATTACTGAAATAGTTCAGGCGGCGTTTATGCGTCCACTTTCATACAGTGCGTACCGCCAGGATGTGGACGACTTGCCGGAGTCTGTGTTTCCTGCGCAGTATAGTTTGAAGGTCTTCAAGTCGCGGGTGAATAGGTACCTACTGAACAAGTGTGCTCCATCGTAGACCACATCGCTGCTTAACATCAGGCAGGATGGTGGTCAAACGCTTGTTCATAGTGATTAAAAAAAAAATTCTTAGTAAAATTTGTCTTACCTTAGTGGCTTCATATCTGTAGTAATCATCGAGTGGTGAGTAAGCCAGTGCTGGCCTCTTCCTGTACTGGATCCTGTCCAGCTCCCTCAGTATGACTGAGGGTCGGACGCGCACCCTCACCACGTGGTGTGGTGGTTCAGGGTACGTGACGAGTCGGGTCACCGTGCGAGTTGGCGGACGCCATATCAGCTCTGCCTGCGTTGGGGATAAAGGTTAGAGTCGCTTAAATGGATTTGAAACCTGACCGTGAAAAAAGGAACGTTTTATCTTTGGATAGTTTAAAGTAAATGCATGTATAGAGGATAGCGTGAACTAGATATACGCTTCTCTATCCGCTGAAAATTGATTTCTTTTTTCGTAGTCAGTGTAATAGTTACCGTAAATAGGTTTTATTCGCCATGTCTAGAAAATAACATTAGAATGAGACATTTTGTTTTGCTGTCTTTAACTTTTTGTGAAGACTGATATTTTGCCATAAGCCAAATATTTTGGAACTAGTAAAAGCCCATTTTCTGACGGTGAATTATGCAATCATGTCAATCAATCATGGTTACAGCCGTTCACACGTCAGATAATGGGTTAAGTTGTTCTAAAGACAAACCTGTATGTAGTTCCCATTTGTTCGATAGAACAAGACGTAATTGAACAATAGTAGTTTGTTAGTCCATTTCCTTCTCTAGGAAAAGTGGGAGAGAGAAACTTGTTCTGTAGAACTAATGGGAGTTACACCTAAAAACGAAATGTCCTTTAGGTCGCTCGTCAACGAATTAGCATCTGCTTCGGTGTTTGCCTCGATTTCTCAGAGACACCACTATCAGATTCTACTTTGCTTATGGATAGAATCATGAAAATCTGTCCATAAATCCAATCGTTAATTATTTTATTATCCGAAAATAAACTCGTTCGTTGGCGAGCAGACTTAGGGTACAGTCTCCCTATTACGGTTTTATTATGGCCATGAAAATCGTATTGCATTAACCCTTTTCATTTCAGTAATGAAGGAACGAGATACATAACCATATTGAACCGCAAGGTCGAGATCTTTAAAACTAAAGTGGCATAGTCATAATCGTGCATTGTTTGGATTGGTTTTATTTAGACAGACAGAAAAACATTTGGGAAATGAGATGTTTTCCACGTCTTTCGGTGTAACATCTCGGAAATTTTGGTTACGATCTATGTAACTTTTTTGTTCGTAATATCCTACCTATACCCTAATACCTACAAAACGTATAAGGCATATATCTTGCAAGAGCAAATTACCTAATTAAAAAATATATTTATGAAACTGTCTGTGGAAGACCACATACATTTCTTTGGTACGCACCAACCGATCTATTTAGTGGCTAGCTACTAACTATTCTGATACCTGCTGCTGTTTTATTTTCAAAGCTATATATAGCGTCTGTTGCTCATATAACGTCTACAACTAGGTACTTATAATTATTTTTTATCACAATGAACAAGCGTTTGACCACCATCCTGCCTGATGTTAAGCAGCGATGTGGTCTAATAATTACAATTGTTTTTCATCAATCCTTTCTGTCTCGACAATATGTAGTCGTTAGACATCTAACAGTGGACGCTGACCACTTTCTTGATACTGCGTATCTAGTAGTAAATGGCAAGGCAAAATCACACTGTCTCCATATGGATAGTGGTGATGGCATCTTCATCTAGGACGATGGTCATGGTTTCGATTCTTTCTGGGTGTTTAAATTATCTATGTATGTGTTTAATTTTTTTTATTTCAGTCTCTGGCACCTATAGTACAGGGTATCCTGGTTTGACGTCAAATGATCGTGTGTAATAATGCCCCGTATACTTAGGCCCCATATTCTTGAGTTCTCTCCTGTGCAAGCAAGGTGGAGTCGGCAAAAACGTTACGCATCTTAAGAATCTTTTTATCTCTTTTTGTGGTAATGTAGAATGTTCCTTGACGTTTTTCTGGAAACTTTATTTTGGAAAATATGACAGTAATGACAGTTCTAAGCCCGAAAATCTGTCAGAAAAATGTCAAAGAAAATTGCCCAATCTTTGAAGATCCTAATGTTATACTTCATCTTTAACTTGTCGCAATATAACGACTCTACTTTATTTGATGCTTTAGTGACACATGAAGTGTTTCAAAATTGTAAGATCACTATCTTGGACTAGGCGGTCTAATCTAGGCGATCTCTAGTCTCTACACACTCTCTATTTTAGATATTATTAGCTGTCCCGGCAAACATTTGTTTTGCCATAATAAGTTGCCTTTGTACCCCTGGGAGAAACACAACTGGTAGATGCATAAAAAATAGACAGTAGCGGATTCTCAGACCTACTGAATACGCATATAAAATTTGGTAAAAATCGGTGAAGTTGTTTCATTTCTATGTTCTATACTATTAGGTGTTACATTCCACAAAACTCCTAGAACTAGTCTTTATCGAAATTTCCATTGAAAAACTTCCATCCAATAACGCGTTGTGTTAACATACAAAGTGTTGAACCTAAACATAACAAGTGCTAGAAAATATCGAGTTACTTTTCATAATACATTGCTAGTTTTTAACTATATCTTCTTTATCCGTGATTAACGGAAGCAGCGTTGTACGCTGAACAGTTTGCTGAAACTACGTGGGCGTGAATTGCCCTTGGAATAGCTGCCAAAAGCATTCTGTTTATTTGTCTATAGACTTTTTTGAAGTCTTACGCTTTTGTTGTGTTTCTGTTTCACTGAGACGGGGCTACAGAGATACTACCTAGTACTTGTACGTAGGAGAACATCCGTCCTTGTACAAACTATCATTTGACCTTGTATTTTGTCAACACTGATTTATTTATTTTCGCTGAAACGTAGTAGCTAATTACTTCGTACATTTTGCGTGGCGGTTTAAAGGAATTAGTGTTACTGTTACTTGATGAACTTTCAGGATTCCTAGAGTTTGTGTTTTTTATCCGACTTAAAAGAGGAAAAGTTTCTCAATTCGTCGATATTTTTTTTTATGTTACCTCAAAACTTTTGATTCTGTAAACCGATTTGGATAATTCCTTTTTTGTTTGAAAGCTTATGTTTTCAGTTTGGTGCCATATACATTTGGTTCAGTTCCGACAACGAGATAACCCCAAATCTATAAAATTTAACTCAATTCAACCAGTTTCAGGAGTTTTAAAGTTCCCCTCGATTAATACTATGATCTGACATCATCAAATCCTGATTTCCTTTTCATTGTCCACCTTTGAACTATCACCTTTCCAACAAAAAGGAATCACCAAAATCGATTCGATTCGGTTTATTTCCGGGTATATCGGAACGAATATAATCAAAGACAAAAACATTGAAACTTAATAAATATGGATATTTGAAAATATATTGAGTTATAATGTCCGTGCGCGTCTCATTAAAAATGATTATTTTTTGTTAAAAAAATAAGTAATATTCCAATGTATTCCATGGTAAGGAAATCAATGTTTGATGATAGCATATCACATAAGATGACGGGAACTGTAAAAATCGTAGTAGAGACCTGAAGCGAGCGAGAGTAGGTAGTAGTCGCCTTTGTGATTTTTAAGTCGGTTCTTCTTTTCTTTAAAATTATCCATACTAAAATATACCTTATAACAAACATTGAGGGAAATCTTATGAAGCGGAACCTTATTCTCTATCTATTTCAAATACTTTCTGCTGCCTTTTTGCACCAACGTAGTAAGTATTAGGTGCGTAAATACGTAAGGACCATTTTTGATGGGTTTTTTGTATACTCCACCGCTGACAGTAACAATGGTGGTGTTATATGGAAATTACTCTACACTGAAACAACACGTTTTTTCATTTGCCATTTTCCGCTAAAACAGATCTACATAAGAACCTAATCGAAATTTTCTCGTTACTCTACAAGTACCTAACCAATTGTTGCTTCTAAAAACAATAGTTATAATTACCGAGGGGCTGTGCCAATACGAGCACGTTTTCGTAGGTTGATACCGCGCCTAGTAGTACCTAGAACGCATGACCACGGGTAGGTAAATTAAGCTAAACATTCACCATTCACAATGGACTAGCGAAGTATGTGAACACGTTCGTAACGCAGTTCTACTAAAGTTGGTTGTGCATCTGTATTTATACCTCATTCCTTAGTTTTATTGTGATGGCGTGGTAGTTGGAGGTGAGCCAATGAACGTGTTGTTTTGGGCGAGCGGCGTGCTCTCGTGGCTAAGGCGGAGGCTAGACGTTGTTTGTTTGTCTTGGATATATATTTTTTTTCGCATGAAAATTTCGTTGTTTGCTTACTTGCACTAAGTTTCTAAAGAGGATATCTCTTTTGAAGTCAGTCATAAATAAAAGTAAACAGTTTTTTTTTATAGAAAGATCGTTTCACCAATGACCTTGCTCGTTTTCAGATCTTGTTCATTTATTTTTTAGTACCTACACTAGGTGTCTCGGCAAACATTTGTTTTGCCATAGGCTTTAGTAATCCGGTTATTGGTAGAAATAAATTAAACCTTCCCTGGACTTCCAATGTAAATATCAACTGAAATCTAACAAATTACACCTAACTATTACTTAATGTCAGCATAAGTAATAATATACAGTGCCCCCTCTAAAAACTGCTTTCAAGCAAACAGGTCAACTTGTTGTGATATGTCGTTAATTTAAATATTAGTATGGATAAGATAGAAACAAATAGAATTACATTTAGAGACGCATACAATAATGTGTGACATTTTATGTCACATCGATAAAGATGTTTCAACTTCAACATAATCTGAATGTCACATAATTAGGCCGGCGCGTTCTCTACAGGTGACTTCCAACACACCTGAAGCTATCAAAATCTTGGCAAACGAAATAATATTCCGAATTATTTATAGTTTATAAATATATTTCACATCTATTTGTACCTGCGTTCCTTTCGTGGGACCGGTCACCTACAGTCACCGAATGAATTAAAATTAGATTGTATTTATTACGTAGGTAGCTCATTTATTTTGTGAAATGAGAAATTTCTGCAAGGTTCCTGTTTGGGAATACGGTGGTACCTAATTACAATAAAGTTTCTAAGACTACTAAGGCTGGGGGTCCTTTTACACGCAGTAGATATGTAATTTGTTTAGTTTTTGGCGATGGGCTCACCCCCTGCCACGTTGGGTTAAATACGCTTGGTGAACCGTGGGTACTTGCTTTAGCAAGTGCCTCTGCCTACCCCTCTTTGGGATTAAAGGCGTGAAGTGTATTTTTTTTTTTTTTTAGTTTTTTTACCAGTGCTAACTGGTAAAAAAAACTAAAAAAAACTTGGTTTGGTTTCTAGTTCTATCTTTTATAAAATACTTTTTCGCACCTCTTTTGTTTAGGTAAACCTATCCAGGCTATCTATTGGAATTCCGTGTTACAATATAAACATCAGTACTCAATAAACTACGCCCTAAATCCTGTTTGTGTATCTATCTCCCCAACAACTATCGTTAAAATCAATTCAGTAATGGGGAATTTTCTTTGACGTTTTTCTGACAGATTTTCGGGAGGAGAACTGTCAGCACTGTCAAACTACTAAATAATGACAGTTCTCCGCCCGAAAATGTGTCAGGAAACGTCAATGAAAATTCTCCATTGTTTCGTGTAAATAAACAAACTTACACGTTTACATTTCACAAACTTTCGTATTTTTTAAATTAATATGTGGGATTAGACTACAGTAGGACGACACGCGTGTTGATATTATGTTATGTCAAAAAACGTATAGTATAGTTAAATAAAAATAAACATAACTCGAAAGAGGTTGTCCTGTCTTAACTATTAATATGAATATAGAATTAGTATAACCTCGAGGGTGGCCTGTGCCCAGCAGTGGATGTAATTTTTTTCTTTCATAAGAACCTTCTGCTGTCATTAATAAGCACAACAAAGGAAGAATTAGCGAAATCGGTCCACCCGCTCCGGAGTTATAACACTAGAATAGGAACATTCGTTTATCAAATGGAATGGGTGGTCAGGCCATTTCCCAATCATTCCCTTTCGTACCCGGAATACCTAGTTCTAGGGATGCTTTTGACCTTGGTTGTTTTTAATCCAGAAATATTTTTTTCTTTCGTCTGTGGCGTAAACAGAACTGTATGCACGGGACAATCAACAGATATTGTTATTATTCTCGTATTTCCAGTTTTATCGACAGTAATTAATGTAAGATTGGACTGTCTCCTACCAAATTCCCCATACCAGCATCAATAACTTATCACCACATTTTGAATAAATTATGAATGAATTCAGTTTTTGTAAAATATATTCTTGATTGCAATCTTCTAAAATGATGATCCCTAGACACTTTAAGATAGAATTTTACTCTAGAATATTGCTCCCGGGTGCCTACTGATAGAATTTCACTAATTCACACTGATAGGTTACATGAATGAAAAGGGACCAATTTGTAATTTAAATTTTCCATGACGTTTATTTGACATAATGTTCGTTCCTACAACTGTCATTAATATCACATTTTGTTTTACAAGTGCGAACATTATTGACAGAAGAAGGCACGAAATCTATGAAATAACAACAGAAACCTAAATCTACGAAACTTCACCCTAGTACAATATTTCTATTACCTAGAGGTCTTTTACACTGACAGCTTGTAGCCGTTATCTTTACAGTTAAGTTAAACATATATTAGCAAAATTCAAGAAAGATATCCAAATAACTCTATATCAAAAAGGAAAATAAAAATGTACCTACCTCTTCATACAAATTTACCCTTCAACAGGCCTAGCACGGGAGTCAAGACATGTGTATGTAGAATGAAAAACGATGTGATTGGCTGATATGTATGTCACACTTAGAGGGACATCGCTTGTACCAACAAATCGCTGAGTGTTATATGTCTTGTAATGTCTATTTTGAAGCGCTTACCACTTTGCAGGTACTTTTTTCCTTTTGAATATATTCCTTGAGGAAATTTGTTTGTAATTTAGGGTTGAGTGTCTTTCTTGAGTTTAGCTAATATTATTTTATTTTAACTTTGAATGAGAGAAGGCCCCTCGGGCAGTTATAGATTTAATCTGCAAGAGCGGTTCATTGACTTCATAAAAAGAGTTTTAAAGTCATAAATGACGTTCATCAAGCTTTGTGTTATTCTACTGTATATTTGTATGTTATAACACTTATAAAGATGAAATAAAGAAACTTTGACTTTGACATATCATGTGGCTAACTTCTATAGCAATCTGTGTAGGACCAGAATTAGCTAAGTACTTACTTGTGGCCTCTGATATATCGGCATGACGAAATCCGACCCAATATATGGCGTATAGGCGTACGACGGCGATACTGGTACATACGAGTAGTAGATAGACGTCAGTGGCGTATACTGCATTGTACGTCGCCGTGCAGCAGGATAGGTAGCCATGGAAATATTGCACCGTTTAATTCAGGTTCTTAATATACCAATGCAACGGCATTTTAGCTCTGTACATATGCAGCTGTATGAAAGTGCGATGTCGTTTTGCTAAGCTGGAAGCTTGATAGACATGCGTGTAACTGCTTGATGTAATGACCGATCCCTGTATTTGTGATGATCTGAGACGTTTGTTCTGAGCGTTTGCGTGTTTTATACATCGATGTATATAGTTAGCGAAGTATGGTACCTACACGGCAGTGGCGTGCACTGGCTTTTACGACAAGGTAGGCAGTAATCCCCAAGGATTGACACCTATGTATAGGTAACTTGTCTTTACGAAATAAAGGTATCTACATATCTACTCACCCACAAAACACAGGACCTTCGTTAGCCTATGTCGTGAGTACAACAAAAAAAGATCTAGCAACTAACGGGTAGCCAAAATACTAAGGTTATATTGTGTGCACAAAATTAAAAATTATATTAATCAATACCTCTTTATACAACCTGCTATTGGGTTAAAAAATTAAAAAATATTTCACCTCTTTATACAACCTGCTATCAGATTGCCACTTTATATAGGTAAAGAGATATTTTTTTTTGACATAGAGTTCCTTAGAAAAAGTTGTTTACCTAGTATCGCGGGCTGAGTGATATTCTCGAATTTATATAATACTAGTGGATTCGACAGACGTTGTTGACTAAGCCTGTCTTAACTATTAATATGAATACAAAATTAATATGATCTCCAGGGTGCCCCGCTGGGCACAGGCCACCCTGAGGACGGAGGATGTGAATGTCATTTTTTTTTTTCATAAGAACCTTGTGCTGTCAATGATAAGCACAACAAAAGAAGAATTAGCGAAATCGGTCCACACGTTCCGAAGTTATAACATTACAGCGTAAAGTGGCTTTGATTTTTATATAATAGATTTTTAATTTGGTCTTATGTACCTACGTCTGTCAGGATCATAGCAAATGGAGGTCAATTGTCTCTGCCTACCCCTCTGAGAGATAAGCGTGGAACTATGAATGTATGTAAAATATATCTACCTAAGTACTTGTTCGAAAGGTTAATACGTGTTTTAATGAAGGTTTTGTTTACACTTTTGGTTTCATATGGTGCTGATGTGAAGCTCTATGTCAGTGAAAAATAAGATGGACGTAATTAGGTCACACGTTTTAAAACTCCATTAACGATATTCGTGCGTTCAAATAGCCGCGATATCGATACTTTTTAGTTAACTAAGTATAGATGCTTTATGTACATTATGTAATTACATATTATGTACAAAATAAGTAGGTAGGTAGTACGTTTTCTTTAAATAATAAAATTGTATCTCAATATTGTTCACCGGGTGTATCGGCGCGAATATAATCAAAGCCAAGCTTGAGCTTACCTTTGTTAATTTAATCGACGTTTCGACGTTTTTTTTTATCTCTATGAACAAGCGTTTGACCACCATCCTGCCTGATGTTAAGCAGCGATGTGGTCTACGATGGAGCACACTTGTGCATTAGGTACCTATTCACCCGCGACTTAAAGACCTAGTTGAACAATATTGAGTTGTAATGTCCGTGCGCGTTTCATTAAAAAATATCTAATCCAATTGTATTAATAGTTTAAACCGCGGTGTTACGGCGCGAAATTAACGAAAGACAAGCATTCAAGCATTCGTAACACCCGGTTTAAACTATTAATATAATGTCAGTGTGCGTTTCTTTAAAAAAAACTAGTACAATTGTGGTCGGAAAGAATAACTAATACACGATTCACATCAAATGAATTTGTACCTGGGTACTATTTAACGCTAAGAGATACACATAAAGAGCAGTGGAGTGCACTGGATTTTACGTCAAGGTAGGCAGTAATCCCCAAGGATTGACACCTATGTATAGATAACTTGAAACACAGGTATCTGCGTTTCGTAAAGACAACCTATCTAGTCACCCACAAAACACAGGACCTTCGTTAGCCTTTGCCGTGATTACAACAAAAAAAGATCTAGCAATAACTCTATTATTAGGTCGGGTAACCGAAATACTGAGGTAGGCAGTGTATTTTTGCCTATATGGTGTGCACGCCACTGATAAAGAGGTATTTATTTAAGTTCACAAAGCCGGTCTCGAATGACGATTCCTGTTCAGTAGACATGAACGCTTAGTAATATTCCCTTTCTGGATAAATTTTCATCGAAAAATATGAAATAGGTAAATACTCTGCTTGGCGGGAAATCTAAGATTCATAAGACATCACATTACTTAGGTATTCACTTCACATTAATACAATTTAAAGATTGTATCTTTCGCAACTTACCTATTTTGCAAGATTTCACGCGAAAATTACTTCGGCAATTTCGTGAGAAAATTTTGCAATATTTCCCCGTCACATGTATCTACAGAAAATCTAGCACTAGTTGATACCAATGTTTTACGTAGGCAATTGCTAAGAGTAAGTAGTAAACTACCAAGGAAAGAGTAATTATCTACGACGTAAACAATATGGGAAAACGCAAGTGTGAACTTTAACTCTTCAAACTTCGATAACAAAGCGATATGTAATAGCGATTGATGACATCATATTATCGTATAAAACTACTTATTATTTATTTTATTGCTTTTCGATACTTTTAAGAATGAAGAGGAATATGAACAATGGGGAGTTTTCTTTGACATTTTTCTGACATATTTTAGGGCCGAGAACTGTCATTACTGTCAAGCTTTGTTTGGAAAATATGACAGTAATGACAGGTCTCTGAAAATCTGTCAGAAAAACGTCAAAGAAAATTCCCCATTTCCGTATCCAATTCTTTTTTCAGTCTTAGCAATGGTTTCATTTTTAACTACTAATTTATGGAATGTTTGGTGCGTCAGACTTATGTGAATCGCGAGCTGACTATAACTATCTGTGTTTTAGTAGCAATTTTCACCGAACAGAAGCTGTTTTTAAATCTCAATGTAAACGCGCCCTTACAATTTGTTTGTTCCGATCTTTGTAAAATACACACATCAAAAGTGTCTAGGGATCAAGTACATTTTAGAAGATTGCAATCAAGAATATATTTTACAAAAACTGAATTAATTCATAATTTATTCAAATTTTGTGTGTAATAAGTATATGATAATTGATACAAGCATGGGGAATTAGGTAGGAGACCAATCCAGAATATTACATTTGATTTAAATAAATTAGATTTTTTTTAGAGCTAAAAATGTTCTTATCCCTAGACACTTTTGATGTGTGTATTTGTGTTTTAGTAGTAATTTTCACCGAACAGAAGATGTTATCAAATCTAAATGTAAACGCGCCCTTTGTTAACTTCCGATCTTTGTAAAATATTAAACGATCAGTCGTTTTCGACCACGTCTACAAATCTAACGGCCGTTATTGGTCTAACGTGTGACGAATCGAACTTTTTATTATTGTTCTGTAAACCTTATCAAAGCTACGTAGGTAGTTTACATACTTATAGCTACGTTAAGCTTACCTAACATACCACCTCTACGTACACCTACTTACGCTAACTTATCTATAATACATTACCTACCTACCCATGACAATCCAATTTCAATTAATTTACAATTAAACGAAAAGTTAGCCATGTATGCGCCTGAATTACAGCCAGTTTACTCTTTACTTACTTGTGAGAGCTTCGTGGAACCAGCTAACGGGTAATAGGAGTACGAGGCTGGTGAAAAGTAGATGGACGATCTCGGTGTGTAGAAGTACTGCCCGCGGTGCACCAGGAAGGGTAGGCATGGAAACATTGCACCGTTATTTCTACTACTACACCAATCTGTAGATTAACAGACGCTCGAGAAAGATTTTGTCTATTCTGTAGGTATTTGTGGAAAAAAAAACGCTTGTCGGCTGTTTAAGGCAGACATTAGACGATACGTTTTGATCTCAGTTTTACCACAGTCATGATTGTGATTGACGGATTTCCTATCGTCTGATATAGTGAATGATGTTTGAATTAGTATTAGTAGTCATTCCATAAATCATGACTGATGGAATTGAATGACGCTTGCATGAGCGTCTAATGTCTACCTAACACTATTAGGCTTAGCACACACTACGATTCGATTTTAATGCAGGGCGATTTATTCATCGTATTACAATACGATACCAATCGTTGCGACTATTTAATGGGGAATTTTCTTTGACGTTTTCCTGACATATTTTCGGAACTGTCATTACTGTCAAACTTTGTTTGGAAAGTATGACAGTAATAACAATTCTCCGCCCAAAAATCTGTCAGAAAAACGTCATAGAAAATTCCCCATTGTATGTGCGCGTAACTTCTTATTCATATAAAGCATTTCTACGATAAAAGAGCGCGCTAAAAAGCCTTTAGGCTTGTGTCCACGGGATGGATTTATCCGGGGCGTTAAACCGGGTATTAAAACGACGTATTAAAAGTTTAAAACGTGTATAATAGCTCGAAAATTAACCAAAGATACCTAAACCCAAATTGTTTGCCCGCCGCTGACACCAAAGGTCCGCCGAATGCTTATTTTTGGTTAATTTTCGCGCTATAATACCCGTTTTAAACTTTTAATATCATGTCAGTGCGCGTTTACTTAAAAAACGGGTTTACGTCAGCCAACGTTACCGGCTCATCGCGTGTAGTGTCCCTTACAACCCTGACGACCGGACATAGCTATGGCGAGTATGCCCGGGGTTGGCTTATGCCCGGTTTTCATCGATCAAAGCAATACAAGACAATTTTACTACCAATAAAAGGCGGAGCATGAATGGAGAGAACATTACAATGGTGGCTAAGTGTTTTAAAACCAGGCTAATAGTGTACTAGTGATTGAGTGAGATTCTTCTCACCATTTAACTGTAACCGCTTAGCTCACTCCTTGCTTTATCGGTGAAAACCTGGCTTATCACAGTATAGCATAGCTCCGTTACGTACGTTACGGTACGTAATGATATGTATGCAGACATACATGTAAAAAATTAGGCATTCAATCAATTAGGCCAACCGCACACTACCGACTTTTTAACAATATTTTCCTATACTTCACTAATCCGTTCCATTTGTGTGTCAATCACCGATAAATTAAGTTAGAATTGGAGTGAGTTAATGCTTGTGGTATGAAACGATGGGAAATCTTTTTGTTTTTCAATTTAAACAGATAAATTAGGATGTATGCTTGACCTTACTAAACCAATTCCGTGTTCAAAAACTCAGCGAGCGCGTAGTCATGTCGGCCATGAAAATGGTTAATCAGTTTTGACAACACTTCCTGTGTAATCATTAAAACACTAAGGTCAGCCTTGAAAATCTTTCCAATTTTTCATTGTGACAAGGAAAAATAAAATTCTTGCTTCAAATATTAAAATAGAGCTACACTAATTAAACCAGAACGTAGTACGACATGGGCAAGCGAGATTCATGCCTCGTGTCACATTTATAGAATGTGTGACTCAAGTTTATCAATTAGTTTGAACGGCTAAAGAATGAAAGACATGATATACTATGACATATTGGACGGAATTTGACATATAAAATGACACATCTTGTCTCACAAATCTTACCATCCAATGTGCAGAGCTTTTTGAGAATTAATTATCCATTCCTAATCAGTAGTTAGGCAGACACATAAATCTATTCACTGACAAGCAGATGCTTATATCTATACGTTGTATGTATCGTCCGTGTGTATCTATACGTCCTGTCCTATCATGGATAATTATTTAAAATGTAGAGTTTTGTAAAAAAATAATCTGTCAAAGATAGTCGGAAACGAAAGGGATGGAACTACTTTATTTTATGATCGTTCGTCTCAGGATACGCTCTTTTGTGGGATTTTTTTTAAAGAAAACTCCTCTTGAGAGTAATTTGCAATTTTCCGCGCGATTTTCTTACTTTATTCTCTTAACAAAAATAATGCAAAAATCGGCCCTGTTTATTCTTCCTTCATAATTCGTAATTCTTAGTCTATGTCGTTCGGTGTTCGGTATTCTGAATTGAGATAAAGCAACAACTACATTAGTACTTCTCTGCTACTTTAATCAATATCGAATACGACACATATTATACTAAAACTCGATTAAACTTTTCTTGGATCTAACAAATCATTAGCCGACTATTTACTAAAGAAAAACCCTCTTTTGATCGGTGGAAGTGCATAATAAAATGCTTTATTTTTCACCGACAAATAAATGGTTATGGAACAATTAATCGGTCGTGTGCGGTTGGCCTACGCCTATTATGAACTAAGCATTTATCGAAAGTTTCTCATAGGTAACATTTTATGGGTAATTAGGAACCTACATGGTGTGTCGCAATTATTATATTAATTTAGATTAATTTATTCTTAATTATTATTCAAAATAATGGTGTTAATTTGATCTATAATAAATAATCCGTTCAGGCTGTGGAGGGCTCAAAATGACCACTTCATAGCGTCCGTTCAAGCCGCTGCCGTCGTATTCAACGGTTTATCCATACGACGAGTCCGGCGCGGCCCCAATGAATTTTCAGGCCCCGTGGTTTGGAATTTCAAAATGTTGTGTGGACTTAGAAAAAAAATTAACAGACGAAATCTTTCTCGAACTCCGTATCCTGTGCTGTATGCACTTTAGCTGTGGCACTTTTGATGTTAGTGGATGCGCTTTTCGCGGTGCAATAACTTTGAATTGTGCTGTGTTCATAAGCGAATGATGGCCGCATGTTTAAGCAAATTTGGATTATTACTAGTTTCATTCAGTAATCAATATTACAACATGGTGCTTTAAGTGCAGGCGAAGTACATATTTTTTTATTGTCAGTAGGTGCCGTGTCAACGTTCATGATGGGAATATAATCTTCGTGCTGATGGTCAAGATATTTTACAATGAGATATATTACCTATGGTCATATTAATAACGTATCGATACAAACAGCGAAATATATTTACAGCTAGATCCTAAAGATAGATAATACAAATAATCCTACAGTTGATACGAAACTGAATGCCTACTTATTTACATTTCTTGCTAGTGACAATAAGCGTCTTAGATTGCTTTTCTGTACATTGTTTAAAATGGCTGACGTTGTTCTATTAGTAACGTTGGAGTTGCTCAGTCCGCAACTTGCGGGCCCTACTCTACTCCCTTGCCAGATGTCGCAATCGCACACCTGGGCTTAGATCGACAGGAGAAAGACATTTTGATCAGTGACAAGAGAAACTCAAACACAAAACATATAATGTTAGTTGCAGACCGAGTTCTCTACGATCTTTGTATGGAAGGATCAGAAGGACAGAGAACACAAAAGAAAGAATTCATTTAGATATCACAAAATGCAAGCTTTATTAAACTCAGTCTAAATAATTCGTAAAATAAATAAAGTAATAATTTATACAAAAAAAATAAACATCAAAAAGCTAAAGATTCACATCTACTTATGTATGTAAAGTAGAGCGATCACATAGTGTTAGCGAATACTGATAAGTAACGAGATGAGTTTACATTAGAGGGTGAGAGACAGGAGCGTGGAGGGGCGAGGTCGGGAGCCGGAGCCTAGACGCGGTAAGAGTAGTGGCGGTAGGTGGTGCCGTGAGGCAGGCGGCCGCTGGTGGAGGACGAGTACGAGTAGCCGCCCGGGCCGCCCAGCGAGCTGCTGCGCTCCGACGTGTAGGAGTACCCGCCGGGGCCCGAGCCCGTGCGCCGCTCCGTCGTCGTGGAGTAGTTGCTGCGCCGCGGCACGCCGCTGCCGTCCGACGTGCGCTCCGTCGTGCTCGAGTACGAGTAGGAGTACTGCTCGTCCGCGCGCCTCGGCTGCGTATCGCGGTCCACCACTACGTAGTGGCGCGGCGTCTGTAACAACGCGCGCGATCAGCCCCGTCCGCTACCTCTGCCAGCCCGCCCTCAGTAGCTCGCGTAGTTGCTGTAGAACACCTGCCGGTGAGCCGCGCGTTCGGGGCGGCCGTGCGAGGCTGCCAGCTGCACGTCCATGTGGTCGCGCGGCGTGCCCAGCGGGTCCGCCTCGAACGCGCGCTCGCGCAGCCCCACCGCGGCTAGAACACGCGCTCGGGTCTGCTCGCGCGGGGATACGTAAGGCGCGAGCGGCGCCAGCTTGTACTCGGGAGCGGGTGCTATGTTCTGCCGGACGACCGGGTCCAGCACGGAGGGGCGCTGCGTGCCGCGGGGCGCGCGCTTGCCGAACGCCGTCACCGGGTCGGGGACGAGGCTCGGCCGCGGCACGAACGGCACCTTCTCCCAGTCGCCTAGCGGGCGCCGCTGCAAGCGAGAAGTCACCGTTAGTCGCGCCCGCGCGTTCCAGCCGCGGCTATATTTGGCGCGCTCGGTGGCCTCGCCGACTGACCCATTTGCTACGTTTCTACGATTACGATCTACGTCCCTTTCCTTCGTTCGAATCTATCCACAGCAATGATTGTAAAGCTTCGAGACTACCTACACCGGAGAGCGGAAGTTGGGTGGAAGCGGTGTGTGGGGCGGGCTGGCACGGTTGTCGCGGGGAGTAGAGAGCGAGCTGGCGTGAGGGTCCGGCTCCCGGGGGAGGAGCAGAGAGCGGCACTCGGGGTTAGGGGTCGGGACTCACCGTGCTGGTGTACGTGGTGGGCCTGTACGGGCGGCGCGTCGTGTAGAAATCACTCTCGTACACCATGGTTGCGTTTGGGGCAGATTATTCGTTCGACTGTAACTCGCGACGGCTGAACCTCGACTGAAGCGCTCGCCGCGCCAAGTAAACGCCGTCGGTTATATTTAGAACACTGTCATTGCAATTTTCGCGTCATCCCGCGCGGCTTTCACACGGAACGTTTATAATTCCTGCAACTTTTCTTGAGATTACAATAGCCCTCGTAATTGGGTGAAGGATCACAGGCGGGGTGTGACCCTAAGCGAGGAATGCACTATCCTGTCGTTATTATTCTGCAGTATCTGAGAACACAAATATTTTCGTATCTTGAGTCATCGGGATAATATTAGACTTTGTTTGGTGTTGGTGCTGAATTGCGCTGTTAGCTTGCGAGTAAACAGAACTCCCACGTATAAATATACTCCGTGATTAAGAAAATTTGTGCGTCATTAAAATTATTTCCATTCAAAACGGGTCGCTCATAAAAAATAAGTAATTTAGTTACGCTACACATTACACGTAGGTACGTAGAGTAGAAAGTATGTACTTACATTAAATATTGTTATAATATTGTGGTAAAGGAAGAAAACACCCCAAGATTTATTAAAAACTCTAACTAGTAATATTAAATGGACTAATATTAATATTAAAGTCAGAGTTCAAGTGTTGACATTAAAAAGTTTCGCACCATCAAAGCAGTGGAGTCTTGTTTTGATGAATAATTCATAATTTAATTTAATTCATAATTATTACAAGATAAGCTTAAACATAATCCAAAACAGACCAAGATGGGAGAAATTTAGGAGTGGCAAGAATTTACGTCAAACTATTATTACTATAATATTAACCTATATACACTATAATCGTGTACCTGAAAAGGTAGTATATCAAATATAAATGCTAATAAAAGATACCTACGTACCTGAAATTAGAAGTACGGGCCCATTGAGCTACCTGCTAGGTGCAGTGCAATAGATACACGTTGGGCGCCATAATTTCACAATGTTTAATAATTTGCACCTACTGCGATATTGTGGCGCCCAACATGTATCTACTGCATCGTGCAGATAACATTCACATTCAAATAGTAGAAAATGTATTCTGGTTCCATATTGATAAACATGTTATTAGTGAATAAACTATCCTATCACCCAAATTGGACGAAATTACATATAAATGACAACTTTTGTGAATATCGGTAGCCTTGGTGAAGAGTTCATTGGGAACAAACATCATGACACTGGATTTTCATATATTAAGATTTAAGCGTTTATGATTTAGCTATGGAAACTTGACAATAATCACATGTCTACGTGGAGTGGCCATTGGTACATGGAGTACCAATGTTCATAATGACATCTCTCTATAATATGTACCTTACTGCAATTGCAATATTGATCGATGGACCGTCTTACAAACACTTCTATATTTAGTTAGTTACCTAATTATCCATATATAAACGTGGTGTTGTGAGATTTTCTGCTAAATCGCGACTGGCCAGCGGAAGTTGTGGGTTGAGTCTATGAATCATTGTTGCGTAACGTACCTTTCTACGAGTATTTACTTAAGGTGAAGAAAAACATCGTGTAAACAAGGCCGTAAATATCAGCACGTGCTTTTCCCTTAGTTCTATTTCGTAGCTAATTATTACGTAGTCGGCTTCAAATAGGTCTATTCTTTCCCGTGCCGTAGCCAGCTACCAAATTCGGGCTACGAAATGCGACTAAGGGTGTGTGGATTAAAATTTACTATAGTTAAAAAACTTTTTGACTTTATTTTCACAATATTTTTTAGGCACTCACTTGCATATTAACATAACTACTTTTGCCTTCTTAAGTATAGTTGCCTAGATTCAGTGGACCTTCAATCCACACATAGAGGATTGAGGGCCCGACTTAACCAGTTATAACTTCCTTAGCTGACTTTCACAAAATCAAATTCTTGGTTTCACATTTCTTCGCAGGATCTCCGGAAAATTTCAAAAAGATTGAACTAAGCCCTCAATCCTCACGCACACGTAAGGGTGCTATTTTACATAATGGCGATGGGCTCATCACCTACCATTATGGGGTTATGCTTGCCGTAGACATTGGTTAAGTAAATGCTTCAACCTGACGGGCCCGTTTGGTGTAGTGGTCAGCATGTCTGCCTGTGCTCCGTAGGGTCGTGGGTTCGATTCCCACCGCTGGCAGGTATTTAGGTGATGAGCTTAAGAGTACTTGTTGGATGTGCCTGGGTGTTTTATTTATATAAGTATGTATTTAATAGAAAAAAAAAGTATTTAAGTAAATATATCTCGTTGTCTGATTTCCTTAACACAAGTGCTTTGGCTACTTAACATGGGATGAAGGCAATGTGTGTGTTGTTGTATTATTAGGTCTCTGCTTTTGGATTATTAGGTAAGAACATGAAGAAAAAACAGAACGTATCTTTTATTCCCAAAAAAGTTCATGTCCTTATCAATACATACTTATTATAAAACAACAGTCTGCCCCATATATAGATATGCAGCTTAGATGTTTAAAACTACGCAACAGATTTTGATGCGGTCTTTAAGAAATATGTAGAGTCATTCTTGAGGAAGATACAGGTATGATACATGCATTTGTACCCGGCAAACATTGTTTTGCCTGGTCAGCATCCATAAGCCCAGCACGAACAGTTCTGCGGTTCGCTGCAGAAGTTCAGGGGTCGCCATTCGGCATCCCGGTAATACCCAAGCTATGGATATTAATAAATAAACGAGGATCCAGGATCCTCAAGCCCCTTGACATCCGTAAAAAAAAGGAAAGTTTGAGCGGCAAGCCCCTGTTTCTAGCTACATCATCATCATCATACTTGTCCACTGCTAGACATAGGCCTCCCCAAATGCACACCACTGTTATCTTCGGCTTCTTGCATCCAGTTTCTGCCAGCCATCTTGCGCATATTATCAGTCCATTTGGTTTGAGGGCGTCCTACTCTCCGGTTTCTAGCTACAAACATTTGCTATTACTAGAAACGGGAATAGCTAGCTGATGTAACCTTTAAAACTATTTCCCGGAAGCCTAGTCTTCTACAGTTATAACAACTTTTAGATAATGAGGTGTGTCTGGTGAGTTTGTCGTTTCTAGTTTTCTTACTAATTTCATTTTACTATTGGGAAAGAGTGAGAAGTAGGTGCCAAGACATAAATGTTTGTTTTACATTGTTTTAATTCCCCATTGTACGAATATTAACGAATCTCTAGGCCAACACGCGACCGGCCAATGTTACCGCCCCAATTATTCACAAGTGGCGGCCGTCGTCGACACACGCGACGTCAACACAACACGTGGGCTGCTCGCACATTGATACGCCAGAACAAGGTCGCAACTTTCCTCTAGGACGAATATTACCCGATTTCAACCACCTACCAAGGGCGTTGACTAGTCATAATTACGAAAATAACTCAATTTGCGTTGGTAATATTGATACTATTGGGGACATGTTTTTAATCATTGGTTTACCTATTGATCTAAAAAGCGAATACCCAATTAATAATAAATAACTACCGAACATTAAAGCAACATACCTAATAAAGACAATCTAATAAGAAAGATAATATACCCACTAAGCCGTGTGGTGACGGCTTCATAGAATACATGTGATGTCACCACCCCAGCCTAACTGTTCCCGTGGTCGGGGTCGTTGCGAGACGACCAAGGGAAACTCTCCAAAGCACGAGCAGCAATTTCTGCGAGTTAAACCACAATACCACTACGATAGCCGTCCCGCTTGTCAAGCGTGCCGATTATTGGAATTTCTATAATAAAGAAGTGTACCTAGTATAGTGAAAGGAACCTGATAGAAACTTGACGGTATGTAAACTAAGACTATAATCGTTGTAGAGTTTGCATCCACCCCTTGATAAGTAAGTTTATCGGCTCACTTACTATGTGTACACTGGATAACAGTGGCGTGCACACCATAATATAGGCAAAAAGACACTGTCTACCTTAGTATTTTGGCTACCCGACCTAATAATAGAGTTATTGCTAGATCTTTTTTGTTGTACTCACGACAGAGGCTAACGAAGGTTCTGTGTCAATCAAAATTTCATCGTTATAAGTGCTATTACATACAGGTATACCGTAGCATAACACCAAGTTTGAGGAAAGTCATGTATGATTTTAAAAACTAAAGCAAACATCCCCGGTTCAAATTAATTTTATTTTACAGGCCAGAAGAACCGGGAAGAATCTTGTATCTTTTCAAAATGTCAGGGCTTACATCTAAGTCCTTAATATGACTTAATAATAATTTAACAACTGCTATTAAGCAGTCGGCCATTAGGCCGGATGCATCCATGACTCGTGAACAGCCTAAGGTCATTAAATGATAATAATACTAAATAACATAAAAGGGTTCCCTTGTGGTTTTTGTAACTGAACCCCGCAGATAATGTAAGCAACCATCCAGCTTATTACCTACATTAGTAATGTGGAATGTAAGATAATGTGGTAGAGCTAAATAGGTAGGTACATACATACTTATTTCGTTTCTTTGATAATAAATACAAAAGGACCAGCCAAAGATAAGTGTGCGGAGGTGAATCCGTCGTCGCTATTACTTTTTATGGTTTTCAAGTCATTTTCTTGTTTCATAATAAGTAGATACTATTTTTAAATCAAACTCGTAAATATTTGTTTTATAAATAGCTAGTCCTTGACAACGACTGAGGGCGTTCTGCTTCGTCATTAATTATTTTCATTTTTCACAAATCATGACTACGTTGGTAGATAAGTATCGAAAATATTGGAACGAAGTGAAGATTATTCCATTTTTCTCTTAAAATGATAGCGACTGCAGTGATAAGTTAAACAAAATACACTTCACGACTTTTAATTCCAAAGCGTGATTTTATTGAGCTCATTTGTACATGTGTTAAGCAAATTCCAAGCGTATTTAATCCAACGTACCAGGGGGTGATCCCATCGCCTATGGGGAATTTTCATTGACGTTTTTCTGACAGATCAGTTTGACAGTTGTCCGCCTAAAAATCTATCAGAAAAACATCAAAGAAAATTCCCCATTCAGAGGAGTAGATGGATCGAGGTTGTCCCATTGGGGTAGTGTCTCCACCCATGGCTCCACTAGTGGAGACAAGGGGAATTTGTTTGTGGCGTTGGCTCCACCAGTCGGTGGAGATACAGCACCATTTGATATACCAATGTTTTAAGTGGACTTGGCTCCACCGAGCTTCTTGACATTAAAAATGAAACCTTTTTAACCTACCCATATTACCTTCCTAGTTTATTTTTCTAAGTACCTACTTATCACCTTGTATTCTAATGGATTGTAATATATATACATATATATAAGTAGTGCTCGGTGCTTGATACGACAACACGAAGCTTTGATATTAAGATGTTTGTTGTTGAATAAGAGATTTTAACGTAACTTTTCTAAATACATTGGTAGGTACGTTTATTTCTTCATGTATAAGCTGCAAC
>SJJU01002936.1:0-17313 GCA_012932125.1 Conopomorpha cramerella
CAGACTTCTACTGACTAAAACCCCCCCGATGGCCTTCATTTATCGCTGGTGCTGGGTGGGTCCTAGGCACCCAGAGGACATTCTTCAGGGCCCAAAATATAGGTACCTATCTACTCACCCACAATACACAGGACCTTCGTTAGCCTATGTCGTGAGTACAACAGAAAAGGATCTAGCAATAACTCTATTATTAGGTCGGGTAACCAAAATGCTAAAGTAGGCAGTGTCTTTTTGCCTATATGCTGTGTACGCCACTGAACGTGAGAAATGTGTAAATTTTCACTATAGAGATGCTACTACGTTACAATAGACTCACTATAGAGAAGAGAGAACTTCCAAGATTGGTGAACATTGCGTTTTAATAAGAGATGCTTCGAATAAATCACTGAATTTAAAGAGCAATGTACTTCGTTCTCGGCGGGTTCTCGCTCCAGAATGTGGATCTGGCTTTACAGATCTGGACGCCAGGTATTAAGTGTCGGTCCATGATATATTCCTACTACACCTTTGGGAAACGGGTATGTACTTACTACAATGGTGTTTCCGGAAAAATCGATATTTTTACTATCGATTGTTGAACGTCAAAAATATGTACCCACTCGATAGTATCGATAATATCGATATCGCTGTTGCTGCTACAGTTTCGTTTGACAGCAATACTATCGATAGTTTCGCAATATTGAATAGACTATCGATGTCGTTAGTGAAATTTATTTAAATATTTCTGTCGATTGTACTATCGAGCGGGTGCATGTTTCTTTAACTATCGATAATTATATCGATATTGGCCTATCGAGCGGCAGCACTAATAGGTATGTTTTGTAAATGGTAAATATAAAAACAAGCGTTAATCAGCATTTTATCTTTATTTCCCTTTAATAACTTTAGAAATCGTCCAGAAAGAAGATAATATTTTAGCATTGTTATAATAATTATGATATGAACAATAAATTACAACTAACTTTAAACTCCTATGTTATGTAATAATTGTAATATTACTGCATGTAATTTTACATAATTACGTTTCGTAATTTTTTTTCCTTCATTTCTATTCGTTACCTAGTGACTATATTCACATTTTAATCATATTATTTTTACCTACTACTGGCAACGCGAAAACAAACAGAATCATTAAACATTTTGTGAAGGGTTTAATTCGAAAAGTCTACAAGTCACTTTTGTTACATTTTCGAAAATCTAACAAT
The DNA here is from genome assembly GCA_012932125.1 of Conopomorpha cramerella. Lineage (NCBI taxonomy): Eukaryota > Metazoa > Arthropoda > Insecta > Lepidoptera > Gracillariidae > Conopomorpha > Conopomorpha cramerella. Next base: position 1,206 of record SJJU01002936.1, read on the forward strand.
TTTTTTTTCTTTTCGATGTAGATAAGGTGCCATTTTTTAAAAAGGTCTTGTGGGCTTTTAGAATTAATACCTTCATTTGTGTATATTTTTTTATAATAACAATTACGTATTAGCTTATCATGAGTAATAAACACATTTAAATAATATGTACTCCTATTTAATTTCTTCGGCAATCCTATTCAGCTCATAATTACTTGAATGTGTCGATTTTAGTTTCAATGGATTTTTTTTACAAGATGGTATACAATCCTTGCCTAGGATAACCTATAGGTTGGTTGTTATAATTTAAAAAATACACTTCACGCCTTTTAATCCCAAAGCGGGGTAGGCAGAGGCACTCGCTAAAGCAAATGCCTCTTGTTGTTATAATTTATTCAGAGCAAAAAGCCTTGAACGATAAAATAAGGCAATTATACGATTTATTTACATAATAGGTTTTCGACTGACATATAAGTCAGTCGGTTTATCAATAATATTGATAAATCAAATGGAATTATCTATGAAAAAAGATTACGCGACAATTTTTTTACGTACCGGAATTGTTTTTGGGTTTTTTGGCTACGTCAGACAGTTGCCCATCGTTGCAAATATTTCTTAACGATTATAAAATACTTTTTTTTCAGATGTATTCGATTCAAAAATGAAAAAATATTAATAACTTTAAAACTATGTGGAGTATGTCGGTATCATATATTACTTAATAAAAAAAAAAGTTTCTATTCCTTATCAATTTACTATATAAACATCGATATGTATGACGGTATATTTTTTTTTAATACTCACTAGGTTAAAAAACCCCCAGAAAGTAATAAGTAAGTATAATAAATGTTTTTTTTTTGGAATTAACCTTAACGGTAAATGTTAAAATTTTTCTTTTTCCCGAAAGTAGGTAGGTATAATTTATATATTTAAAATTTTTCCTTGTAAGGTTTGATGTTTAAAAGTTTTTTTTTATTATTAACTATTGTTTAAAAATTAAGATAATAGCGCTATGTTTAAGTCGCAGACGTACCTATGTATTTTTTATTTACAATTTCATAATTTATTGGAGCTATTTTATATACAGAGTTATGCAAGGAGTACGGTTCCTTTAAAATATACAGTTATATAGTCTACACCCTAAAGATACTTCGTTAAAGAAAAATGTGATAAAAAACAACGAAAAACAAAAATAAAACAAAAAAAAATTCAAAATAGAAGCAAATTTATTGCTAAAAACTATAACCAAGAGAAATACAGGTTCTATTGTTTATTAATACTTTGTGCCTAGATTTGTACATTTATTAATTTATAAATATATATACGAGAAAGAATAAGGTAAATAAAGCAGAAAAATAATATAGGCAAGTTGGCTTCTTACGGTAAAAATCACAAATATTGAGCGCTCACGCATCCGGTTGTACATAAAATAATACAAAGCATCAAAACATACAATATTAATAAACATTTTATAATTTAAAAGTAAAACTTACATAAATCCAATGATAAAAAATAATTATTTTAAACCTCTTCGGTCGAGATAAGTTAATAATACTTTCTGTTTAACTGGGGTTCAAAACATACTTGCTATATTAATTTGATTGCACATTCTGTATCGGATATCTTTAACAATTAAAAAAAAAATTAACTACACTACCCTCGAAACAATACTATCTTACACAAAAATACTTATCGTACTTTTTTTTTTAACTATTTACATAATATCTAATCACCGATACAATATTTGGTATAAGTATTTACAAATAGAGAATACTAAAAGATTTTTTTTTTACTCGATAAACTTAAAATACTCAGACGTTTGTACCAAATCAGGGTAGGTACCTTATGCTAATCTTTTAAAGTAAACATTATAAAAAAAAACATCTTAAAGCAAAATGCATTTTTGTATCGTTAGTTTCTATCGAATAACGTAAACGCTATGCCTGGCATAATTTCAAGAGAACAAGCTATTTGGAAGTACATATTATATATACAAGGTCTTTGGCCTTACAGATAATAACAATACACTAACTACGTACACGAGACGTCGGTTCGGGGACAGTCGTGACGCGGGCGCCGGCGACCCAGCCGCGTCCATAAAAACCCTTAAATAACTCTTTAATAAATAACATCAAATAGTCCATGATATGAGATACGAACCTATCAGTACTGTCGCGGACTAATCTAAACACGCTTTCGGACCCGTTTCAACCGATACAGCAGTCTATCACACTCAGTAGTCCCACCGGTCATCCTCAGTCTCGCACTTGATCTTGTCCTCGGTGAGGACGTCGGCGGGGGCGGGCGTGGCGCGCGGGGAGCGCGGCGCGGGCGAGTGCGGCGCGGGGGTGCGCGGCGAGCGGGGGGAGGGGGCGGGCCGCGCCGCGGGGGACGGCTCCACGCGCACCGTCGCCTCCGACTCCCGCCGGAAGTCGTCGCTGCGCATCACGCACACGCCGTTGATGATCACCTCGTCCGGGTTCCGCGGCTTCTCGTCCTGCCAGTCGGGGTTGACCCACTGCGGCGCCGCCGGCTTCCTCCGGCTGGAGCGGCCCGCGGGCGTCGACGCCGCCTTCGGCTCGCTCTTGGACTCGCCGTCGTCCATGGAGTCGTCAGAGCCCAGGTTGCTCTCGACGTCGTCGTCCTCGAAGTCGTCGCCGTCGGGCTCCCGCTTCAGGGGCATGGACAGGTCCAGTCCGCTGGTCTGGTCCTTGCCGGGTTCGTCGTTTGGCATCAGCCCTCGTCCTATGAGCGCTGCTAGATTCGAATTGGCAGCGAAGTACGGAGGGTACGGGAGTGGCACTCCGGCCAGTCCCAGCCTCTCCTTTTGGAGCTCCAGTAGCCTCTGATTTAGGAGCAATCTGAACTGGACGGGATCGAACGGAGCGGCGGACTGATCTCTCGCCGGCGGCTCGGCTGGCAGACCGTGGGGCGCTTGCTGTTTTAGCCTCATCCGATGGTTGTGGAACCAGTTCGTGATGGTTCTTGTGGAGAGTCCGAGCTCGGCCGCTAAGAACTCTATGGTGGGCATGTTGGGGTAGGGATCTAGAGCAAACGCCAATCTTAGAGCTTCTTTCTGTTCCTCAGAGAAGAGGACTCGTTGTTTCTTGGCGGAGGGCGCCCCGGCGGTGGGTCCCGGCGAGCTCGAGTGGTAGAACTCCGACGTGTCGTTGGAGGACGTGTCGGAGGAGTTATCCTGGCCCGGCCCACTCGACCGTCGTCTCTTATTGGCTTCACGCCTCTCGTTCTTCAACGCTTGCAGGCGATCGATGTTGTGCGCGTCATTTAACCACAGCTGCATCCTAATAAACGGCTCCCGGCCTTTTATACTGAGCATATGCCAGGGTTTGGGCTTCGAGAGCAGCTCGCTGACCGAACCTTGCGACAGTCCGAGCACGCACTCCCCGAAGATCTTCTGTCCGATGTTGTTGGCGAGGAGCGCTTCCTTTATTTTGGTCGTGATAGTTTGCGTGTCGAGGTCCTGCGTTAGGGCTGCCATCTCGTAGACACTGGGTGAGATGTGCTGGTGAGGTCCGCGCATGAGAGGCGCGTGGAGAGGTTGTGGCGGCGGCGGCGGCGGCTTGCGCTCCTTAGGCGCGTCGAGCGGCGCGGCGGCGTGCGGCGGGAAGCCGCCCAGCAGCAGCCCCGCGCCGCCCAGGCCTAGACCCGCGCCGCCCAGCGCCAACCCTCCGCCGCCCAGCAGTTGCTCCTGCTGCATCTTGCTCAGCAGCGACGTCGCGTCCGAGATCATCTTCGGCGTTGGCGGCATCGGCTTGTTCATGTTGGGCGGACAACCTGCAGAAGACGATAAGTATTAGTTTTCGTTTATAATAGACGCCCATCGGAAGAGAAAGCTTCCAATTTTTTTTTTACTTTTGGAAAAAATATTCAGCAAAAATGAATACTACTCACTTGGTGCTCCGCTATAGTTGCCAGTTCTCATGAGCTTTTCCGGTGCGATCTTGTACTGCGACGCGACTAGCTTGTGCACCGCATTGTCATCTTCCAGGAACATCTTCATGCGAATGAAGGGCTCTCGGCCTTTCTGCGTCAGCATGTGCCAGGGTTTCGGCCTCGCTAGCAAGTCGCTCACTGAACCTTGCGACAGTCCCAGGACCGATTCTCCGAAAAGTCTTTGGCTTATCGAATACTGGCTCAAAGCCTCCTTCACTCGCCTCACAATGTCTTCAGTGTTCAGGTTGTTGAACAGATCGAATTGCTGCTGAGTGATTGGAGGTAAAACTGCCTTCATGGACCTGCTGGGTGGCGGATGGTGCGGGGGGTTCGGAGGCTGAGAGATTAAGCTATTGGTGATCGATGCCATCCTCTGCAGGGGACTCGCGGCGGCTGAACTTGAGAAGTCGTCGTTCGGGGTTATCGCCGGCGGAAGGATCGAGTTACCGAGCGGACTCGAGGCTGATGAGCCAGTAGACTGTTGAGATCCTGGCTCCAACTTTGGTCGTACGAGACTGAAAGCGCTGCCAGCGTTTCTGATAGCCTCTTCAGCGTCTAAAGCCTTGTCTTTGTCACTGTCGGTCATACCGTTCAGTTTAGCCATTTTCTCTTTGGGCAGAGACAGGTCCTGTATGGCTCCAGAGCCGTTCATGTGTTGGTTCTGTGCTTGTTGGAGAGCTTGCTGCTGCAGTGCCAGCAGGTTGGGGAAGGGCGGAATGCCGGGCAGGTTGGGCAGGTTAGGCAGATTGGGCAGGTTATGCAGGTTGGGCACGTTGCCGCCGGGCTGAATCTTGGCGAGCTCCCGGTGGTACGCCTCCAGCGCCATGCGGATCTCTTCGGGGGGTCGCTCCAGGTGCGGGGGCATGCCGCCACTGAAAAATGGTGGAAACATGCTGTACGTTAGTTTTAGATTTGCTGTCCTCGATTAGTATTTTGCAACTATTTTTGGATACATATCGGAATATTTTTTTATTCATTGTTAAAAGAATATTAAAAAGAGATCATTTTTGATATCTTAAAATCATTAAAGACTGTCTAACAGTAAAGGATAGTATTTAAACGTGCATCAAAAAAGTCTAACCTAACCTAACCAAAATACTGACTTAGCGACAAAATTACTGATTTGGTCAGCTAATAATTGTTCTGCTCAATTAGTAATTTTGCTGCTCAACTTAGTATTTTTAGGCGCTCAACTTATTATATTCCAACAGTAAATAAACTTACCCAGGGAAGCCCTCTCTGTTGAGACGCATGTCCTCAACTCTTCTGCTCATAATCTTGGCGAGCTCCTCCTGGTATATGCGCACCACCTTCTCCTGCGGGATGTCATCGTTTTCGTACTTCTTCAGGCGTCGGTTCTGACTGGAGTCCTGGAATAACCATGTAATATTTTAGATAATGTTGTCTATGCTAATTAAGTGTTTTCATCTTAACACTTAATTGCATTATTTACGTTTTATTTATCTAATTAGACGCTTTTTGTATTTTTACGCAAAGTTTTCAAATTCTCTGAACGAAAAGCATTAATCTTTCAAACATTCAAATAAATATAAAATCATCATCATCATTTTCCTGCCCTTTTCCCATACTATGTGGGGTCGGCACAACACGACCAAATCAATCTATGTTAATATTATAAAGCTGAAGGAGTTTGTTTGTTTGAACGCGCTAATCTCAGGAACTACTGGTTGGAATTGAAAAAATATTTTTGTGTTGAATAGATCATTTATCGAGGACGGCTTTAGATACTATCCCCAAATTCCCACGGGAACAAAACATGCGAGTAACATCGCGCGGTACAGCTAGTATAAAAATAAAGTCAAAATAGTTTGTTCTCATTTACCTTGGAGAAGGGCGAGGGGCACTGAGTCCTCGGCGAGCTGGAGTCGTCGTTGCTCCTAGAGTCGTCGTTGTTGACGTTGCTGCCCGGCTTCATCATGTGCGACGAGTCGCTCAGCATGTTCACCAGCCGGTCGTCGTTCTCGCCGTCGGGCCGCGCGAACCCTGGCCCCAAGCCATCCTTTGACCCGACTGGAAGCCACAAACAGAACCATTATAACATAAATTACCAGGCAACGAGCCAAAATATAAACTGCACTCGGCATAGGTATCCACAGATTATTGTACATTGTAGCCAATTGAAATTAGGCGTCCCATTAACAGAGCATTACACCAATTAATACCACCGTCTGAATGGGAGCGGGCACTCATCGCCTAAGTCGGTAATCCTAAAACTGCTTTCGCGCTACTCATAAAGAATCAGATTTACGCGCCAAAACCCGGCGGCCATATTGTGTGCATTCATCCTGTCAACATATTGTCTCTGGCCGCGGCACAATGTCCTCAAACCACTATTTAGAAGTTGATTTATAAACGGCATTAGTTTAATTAAGTCGCATAATTAGAGGAGGCGTTTAGTGAAAAGCATTTGAAATAAACACCGAGTCAAGATTATTTGTTGGACGATTTCGTTGGGATTGTGAGATGTTGAACGAAATTATTGTTGGTTTATAATTAGTTAGTGGGATCTTGTGTACGGGAAATACTTGGGGGCGATGTCTATTTAGTAATTACTGTGTAGAATATTGCTGTACAAGTACGCTTCACGTTTCCAGTAACATAAGTTAATTAGTCTCGTCTTTATTTTTATTATTAGGTCGCCTAAAAGTTCATCCAAGTTCAGTGCATCTACCTAACTGATCTTACGACCTACAAATATATCTAACGAGCACATTAAGGTCAACACAATCGACAAAAGACAAAGAATATTTCAATTCCCAAAAAAACAATAAACCGGAATATATATTTTTTTATATCACTCCATTAACTTTGTAATCTGTTTACACATGAAAAGTGGGGACATTAAAAAAAAAAAACGGAACGAAGAACAAGTAAAACCAAACAGCCTTTAAATTTTTTTATCATAACTTAAGTCGGTAGCAGTTTCGGTCACCAACAAAACGTTCCTTATGTCTTTGAATCTTTTTTTTATCCACTCGTTCAAAGTGTGTATTTCTTTTCGACACGTCGTAAATGTAATTATTTTCAGTTGGGCCGTCTGAATCAGTGCGGGCTTGCCGAGGTAAATTAACACTTGATTAATTGCACATAAAATTGATATCACAATGCACTTTCGAAGAAAATTGTTTTTGTACGCCACAGTCGGTGCGCCCACGGCTTTTATTGCCGAGTGTAAAACGAATTAAATTTATCGAGAAAATTAAGCGTATTAAGGCGTAATATACGTTTAATTGTCTCGAGATGACATATATAAGTAAATCTCACGGATTTATCGATGCAACAGCTATTCGGTTGTAGATAGTTTGTACAATGAAGTGTAACGAGGTAAAATCATATTTGGCAATGAATTCGGAAAACAAATTACATGTAAGTGGGTAATAGGAAGGTATGTGGCGACGTGTGTGTTTTTTCCTTTTCCCACGCTATTGTCACAGTTAAATTTAAGGACAAGACACGTACGTATGCTGCGGCCATTTTGGTATTGCATAAAAAAAAGTAGGCCTCGGTTTCTGTAAATTACATGTTATGGATTTCGTGTTTTAGTTACAAGGTTGCAATATCTATTATTATACATGTAATCTAGGGCAGTTATTTGTACTTTAATACTTTAATCTAAAGCGTAATATACGAGCGACGTTTTTACCTGTAAAAATAAAATAGGTACGTACATTTTCGGAGATATTTCGGTACAATACTTTGCATTTTAAAATTCTACTACGAAATAAAATAGGTATAATGATACATTACAGAATATAATAATAATATCGCGATAATATCTCGAGACCATAATAATAATTATGTTAGTGCTCGTAAAGACAATAACACCATTCACGTGATTTGTTTATTATATTGCTCATTGTTTCGGACAAGTGTGGTAATACCCAAAAAAAGTATGAATCTAAATACGGAAGGTTTGTACCGGATGAGACGTGACGAGCCTTTTTAAGTGACATTACTGTACATTTTTCATAGAAATCACGATATAATGATAAAAACGTACAAAATGTAACATAGTGCAGTTTGTGACTCACGGTCCAGTGGGAAAAAAAATATATGCTACTCACATAAAAGTACTTAGCCCAATGGCTATACAATGACCTTTCCCAAGAAAAACTCTAACATACCTAATTTGTATGCCGAAAAAGTAAACTGTGTCCGCGAAATAAATTTTAAACGCGTCAATCGCACTCTTTTGATCTTTTCTTCGGACATCAATCACGGATTAATCCAGACAATTGGCTGTGTACGTGATATGAAAAAAACATCGGTGTCAGTTCAGCGCGCTATAAAATGACGCCGACGTCAATCGCCATTAACGCCATCTTGTCGAACGCACAATTAAAATGGCCGCCGCGTCTGACGCAACAACTTTCAATTGAAGTTTTTTTTTTATTGATCTAGTTGTAATTTTACGATTCGCTCTTATCTCTAGCTGCGACTATAAAACGCACGGAGATATGATCGCTTTTTATGAAAGTCATTATGATGTGCATTTTTGATGGGTTATTTAGCTTATAAAAGAGACTTCAATTAATGCGTCCGGTCACGGAAACAATGCGGCCCGGGCGTTGTGCCGGGCGCCCTAAGCGAGACCACGGCCTGTCGAGATAAACCGCCACCGAAGTGTAAATGGGCGCTATAATTTTTAAGGATACAAAAGGAAAATTACTTGTTTATGCGACACAATATCGCGTGCCCTCACGCGAAAACTTTTTTCTATTATTGATTGCCTATGACCTATGAATATTCATCATTCGGCTTCGGAAAGTAAAGGGGGCGGCGTTGGCGTGGCCTGAATTATCGTGTCATTGTATGACACAGAAACTTTTCGCATGTGTGTTGGCTGTACCACGCCTTCAATTAAATTATTCTAACCTTACAGAAGGTTAAAGAAAACGGCGAATCAAATTACGCGGGTAGTTGTAGAACGTGGCGCGAGTAGTGCATGCCGGCGTCAACCCGATCGATGCTCATTTACATTAGAGTCCTCGACGGCAACGGACGTCAGTGGAAAGTGTTGCAGTGGCAAAGAGAGTAAAAAAAAAATCCACCGCATTTGAATTGTTAATGCACTACAAAAGAAATTGTTGCATAAACGCCCCGCTCTAAAATTAGGTGTGAAGTGTTCGCCGCTTGAAATGCTCAAATGAGGCGTGGATAGAAAATGGCCGGCGGACAGTCGGGGAAATGCGGTTGCGATATGAATGTCGGGAATCTTTTGTGTTCTGAAACTTTGTGTACATACGTACCGGCTGCGGAATGTCTTGGGCCTGCTGGATTATTGACATCGCGTGCGTGGCGAGCGATCGGGATCGCGTGCCTGATAGCAATCTGCTCGGGGGCACAGGCACAATTGATTCTACACCCGAGAGGAACATTAGTAGCGACTCGGCTACGCTAAATAGATTTTGATGGTACTTTCTACTTGATGTCCGCTTTCCGATCCTGATGCTTGTAAATTATAGTTTACGGAATGTGCGTCGATCGCATGCAATGCTTTATAAAACCCAATAGCGGCAATTACAGCTGATTTGTTACCTTCATTTTTTCCTTGTGTGAATCAAATCACACAATCATCATTCTTCAAAACTTGTCTCTCTCTTTTTTTGTTGTTAATATTACGAGTATTTCCCTACGAGCGAGTTGTTCGGCGCTTCACCCCTGCGCTGGTGAATTCATCCGAAAGTTAGAATTAAAAGTGGCGTAGCCGGTTCCACCTGACGTGGCGCCCGTAGTTTTATAACAAGATTCGATAATCAATTTTGCAAGTTCCCAAGAGGGATTCAGCTTAAACGGGACTTTACAATTTCGCCATCTATTTTTTAAAGAGTTGAAACACTCGCCCGTGATGAGGAGACTGTTAAAACTGGGATCGGATTACTTGAGAGGATATAAATGGTAATAATAGAGCGACGTGAAACTGTATTCTTGGTACACTTATCCACTTAATCATGAGATTATCATCGTCGTCCGCTAATGTTCTAAATGTTGGAGTAAAGATTTCTTCTCGAGAGTTCCGAGCGGGTTTGAGTTGCGTTTATTTAACAATTTGTTACAAAGTTGTAGATAAACATTTAGACATTGTAGTAACTACTTTCCATTCATATTTATACATGATTTCTGGCATGATTATAATGATCCCGAAAAACTACATAGCACAAAGTGTTTACGTATTTTTTTATATACAGATTTAGACTTTTATTAGCCGAAGCACATTAATGTGAGAGAATCCCCAAAACGAATTCCATTGCTCTTTTAGTTCAGTGACTTAGTCGAAGCATCTCTTTTTAAAACGCAATGTTCATCGATCTTGGAAGTTCCCGCTAGAGAGTTTGAATCAGGCATATAAATCGCTTTTGCAAGCCTACTGTTGTCTAATTTACGTAGATACAGTATGTAATGTAATCTATTCACAATTATCATTTCTAAAGATAATTACACTATCAAAATAAACATCTCAGAACGAAAACAAAATAAACAACAGCGGGGTTTATAAAACCGTCTCGTGTATCTATCGGCCATGTTTGCTCATGGGATTTTGTCCCCATAACTTTCTAACTATAGGTTCTGTTGATACAGTAAGGGTCCATTTAGACGGCTCCATTTTCAGAGAGCAATAATTGAATGCAATTAACTGTGCGCAAATTATTTTCTATGTAAAATAGCATACCATTATTATGGTTTAGGTACACGACGCAGGAAGTTATCATCTAACAATGGGGAGTTTTCTTTGAAGTTTTTCCGACAGATTATCGGGCTCAGAATTGTCATTACTGTCAAACTTTGTTTGGAAAGTATGACAGTAATGACAGTTCTGTCAGAAAAACGTCAGATAACATTTCCCATTCTATGGTGTGCTATCATGTCAATTTTAAATCATTTTCTTCAATTAGTACTGTATGTAGTTCAGTACTGAGTGTCTGAAACTGGCGAATATCGCGTTGTGACAATAGGACAACCAGGAGAACGGCAAAACGTCATCCAATAACTCTAATATTAGGTCGGGTAGCCAAAATACTAAGGTAGGCAGTGTCTTTTTGCCTATATGGTGTGCACGCCACTGCAGGATGGTGGTCAAACGCTTGTTCATTGTTTAAAAAAAAAGAGTATGTATAAAAAGATGTATGGATGCGAAAGATATTAACCAGAACCGTGCTAAATGGAGGTAGGTATTTACCAAAGGTTGTTTCTTGCCCGAACCGCCACTGTACTTTGCAAACGACAAGTTTATAAACGAATTCCGTTAACTGACGACACAGCGCGACGGGAACTTTTCCGATAAGTGTAACAATATTAGGGCATTCAGCTTTGCACCTTCCCTCCCATTTTGAATATCTAATTTTCTTTTCGCTGGCACTAAAATGTATGCGGAGTTTACCAAGCTATTAATCGTTTTAGCGCCGCGAAATTCGTTATTATATTCTACTATTTGAAATTTTCTGTCTGTACGTAGTCATTTTACATGGTGATTTTGCATTTTTTTTTTGTATTCGTGAATATGTAGGTACTTGTTTTTACTCTACGTTTTCAGTGACATTACATACTTAGTATAAAACAAAGTCACCTCCCGTTGTCTGTCCATTATGTAGGTACCTATGCTTAGGTTTTTGAAACTACGCAAAGGATTTTGCTGTTTTCAATTACAATCTATGTTATTAGAATCAATAAGATCAACGGGATATAATTATAATGTTATATTAATTCTATTGATCATAAATACTTTACTTTAGTTTTTAAATTATTAACCTGAATTCAACGTCAATAAAATTCATATAAGAAGCTCAAACCGCAGAACTGTTTACCGTATAAGTAATTATTAATTACTTATATAAAGAATTATTATGACCAAATGACCATATATATTTTATGTGGGCTTCCAACTGCAGTGTTTAATTGATTTTTAATACTAGATAAGTATGCCATTGGAAATCGCTTAGCTGGAAATATTAACTTTTTTTTAATAGCCGTATGCATTGATTTTTCACCCGTTCGGCACCTGCCTACCGTATTATTGATTATCAGCATTGCAAATACATTGGCGTTTAACACGCGAGCTTATTCCGAACGTGTGTTTTATTTATATATTTCATCGGAAAATTATAGGCAATATATTCCCGATTCATGCCCATTTTATTACTTTATGCCTTTTTAAAAATACCATTGAACAATTTCCGTATTGTGTTAGTTTTGTTTGTTTTCTTTCAAAAGGTTTGTATACATATACTGCGTGTAAAAGAACTCGGGGTCTTAGAAACGTTGTTGGGCTCATAATGCGGAAAATTTACGTATTGCTTCGAGAGGTGACATTTTGTATATACATTTTTTTTCTAGCCATAGTAATAGTTGTTCATATTGACGAGCCATTTGCCACGACCATTGCTCGGGGTCCTCTTACACTCTGCATAAATTGTTCTCTGTATTTAGAATGAAGAATCTAAACTTGTTTAGTAGTTAATAAGCGGACTCATTCACAGAACGTAGTAACATTAGTCCTCAGAAGTAATTATGCAAGAAGCGACAGATCAGATGCACCAATGTGCAGCGTCCACAAATCCATTTCAATGTGACAACTTAAACGTCGCCCAACGGAAGACAGATGGCTGATATACTCTCCTACTTATTCCGGCAAAACGTATCTAATTAATCCTTAAGAAAACAAGAGCACGGGAAATTTTACAACTTGGCCGGCAAACGGAAAATCTTGTGCGCGTGATTTAGAAACAATAAAAAATAAAAACAACATGGCGGCAGTTTCGCGCGCTATCTTATTATGACAGCGTTTTATTTTTTTCTTATTAATTATCGGACGAAGATCATCGATCTTTACGGCCGAACGTTGTAAAGCGATTGATTGTAAAATATTAACATTGTTGCCACCGATACATTAGCAGTAATACGCCGTAATAGGGGATCGGTTTTAATGCCAAGAATAGTGCCAATAAAACGCGAAAACAAGGTGTATAAATAGTTCGCGTATTGTCCTGATTTCGAGCCGTGTGTTTTATGTAAATACAAAGCCAATGTCGTTCTATTTATCAGTCAACGGAACGAATGCGCCGTGCGGCGGTGTGAGTGAAAGTTGGCAATGCGTTATTCCTTGTGTCCTTCTTCGGTTGGTTTATTTATGTACGTTTCTGGTGACATCATTCGCTTGATTGGGATCAAAGTTCCATGACAACTGTGCAAGTACCTAAAATTTTTTTTCTTCTCGCGCCATTTTGTGTTTGAACCATTTGATCTGCGGTCGAACTCAAAACCGAAAATGTTCAAATAGCAAAGAAAGAAAACCTCTAGACCACAGCTCGGCTAATGTTTAATATTTCATTCGTAAGATTACTACAGAGGCTAGTTTCTACAATGCAAGTGAGAATTAGGTTAAGCTTAGAGCGGATTAAGGTTGAAAATAATCCCGTAGCTATATAACAATTTTAGCGCAGCGTAAAATTAATTTCATTACTACGTAACTCTACATCTTTAATGCGATCGTAATCATTTAACAATTTTTCAGTGCAACGTAATAATGTATCTGCGTTCAAAACCTTTGAGCCAAATTCTTTTCTTTTTTTTTTGTAAACGTCAAAAAAATGAACATAACAAATCGGACCATAACAATATCGGGGCACAGATTTACGACTACGCTTAGCCAAGCGCAAGTCCTGACAATCAGTCCACTGCTGGGCGTAGGCGTCGACGCGTCCTGCCTTGTTTATAAACGTGCCACCGCTAAATGCGACTAGTGGATTAAAGTAATTACTTCTCTCGATCGGCTTAGTTTTATTGTCACTTTGTCATAGTCTTTGCGTCTTTCAGCGCGAAGCAAAATAGCATTGTAAGGAAACAAAGGAGCGTGTGCACATTACATTGATTCGGCGGTCTGACTTGGGATGCATTTTTAAATACGCGCGCACATTCGCGCTTTTTTCTCCCAATTCGTGCAGAAGTAGGTTACTTACTAAACAATTGCGCACATTTCACCCAATGTGACATGGTCGTTCACACTTTTTTGTATGCAGAAAACACAACAAGTACGCCTGTCACCCCATAGAGGGGCAGACATAGACATAAGCAAATGGCCACATTTCACCAAGCTTAATTTTGAACACAAGAGTTCATACAAGAGTGTCACACAGAAACAACACAATATTAATAAGAGTCATACAAATTGTTTTGTCTCATAAACACCGTTACAGTGCATTGCTGAACGCTATTCCAGAAATAAAGCAATTATTTAATTCCTCGACTATATGCGAGAGAAATGGGACTATTCCCAGAAATCCAGGCTTGTCAACGTGCCTATTCAACTGGAGGAACTAAAGCATAGTTTACTTTTAGATTATTCTACAGCTAGCGGGGTAGGCAGAGGTACTTGCTAAGCAAATGACTACGGTTCACACAAGCGTATTTAACCCGACGTGACAGGGGGTGAGCCCATCGCCGATATAATGTTCACACACCTTATGGTGTGTGTTTCATCACGACGTTGTCCTTCATCGTACGAGCGATGCGTTGCGTCTATGTACGCTTTAAAAAAGAGTCCCATTGGTACTCGTCCAGTAGCCGGACTCGAACCCGCGACCTACCGATCTGAAGTCAAGTATCCGAGCAACTGGACCACAGACGCTTTCGTACACCAATCGATCTTGATGGACATGGATCGATGGTGTGCATTAGTCGATTCGTCGACCGAATGGCATCGATCGATTGTTCAGTCTAAGCATGTTTGTCGACCAAAGCTACCAGAACTGTTTAATTTCGACCGAAAACGTCGATTGAGGATCGAACATCAAGTTTTTTTTTTTGGATAGCAAACAGTTGTACATTACAAGGTAGGTTTTACAAATTTTAGGTACATAATATGAGACAAATGTACAGCCAACTACACCATCCCACAAATTAATACATACAAACAAAAGACTGGATAGTTAGTTCAACTAAGTAGTTAAGGTTTTAACAATTTTAAGACTTATTCAAAGATTTGTGTTATACTACTGTATATTTGTAGCACTTATAACGACGAAGAAACAAACGATTTACGAAAAAAAAAATTAAGATAGTGTTTTTAGTACATTTTACTTCATTGTGGTCCCATATTACCAAAATCGATGCAGTATTTTTTTTCATTACAAATTTACGTACTTGAGTTATTATAAAAAGCAATTTTCTTACTAAAAAGTTTTCGAAAAACCCACAGCGTAATTTTAGGCAAGTGATATCAACACATAGTCGCATCGTTGCGTATTAATCCATATTGTAGCATACAGTTTTAAGACCAGTATAACTTAATCCGCGACTCAATGAAAATATCCTTCAAGAGAGACCTAGAATAGGAAATGTTCGAGTGTGATAACTGTTTCGACTAGCTCGGATTAATTTAGTTTTGGCTTCTTAAGACAAACTTTGCTAATGTAGAGCTATTTCGTCATACTAATGTAGAGTTTCAGAATGTCAATTTATTTTGGTTTTCAATGTATTTTGTTACGGCGTGCAACTGTCACTTGCTTGAAATGTAACATATCTAAACATATATTCGTATGAACGTAAATAATATGGATATGCAAGCGGTTTCTTATCGCATGAGCGCTTAATTACATTAGGTAATTCATTGTTCTTATTTTTGAGCCGTGTGGTGACGGCGAGTAGAATACATGTGTTACCACCCCAGCCCAACTTTTCCCGTCGTGGGGATCGTAAGAGGCGACCGAGGGAACTCTCCAGAGGACGGGCAGCAGCGCTATCTGTGAGTTAAACCACGTGGTTTGCGTCCACTTTCGTAGTGCGAACCGCCAGGATGTGGAACGACTTGCCGGAGTCTGTCTTTCCTGCGCAGTACAGTCTGAAGGTCTTCAAGTCGCGGGTGAATAGGTAATTACTGAACAAGTGCGCTCCATCGTAGACCACATCGCTGCTTAACATCAGGCAGGATGGTGGTCAAACGCTTGTTCATAGTGATTAAAAAAAGAACTGTCCTTCCGGTGTACGCACCATGTTTTCATCTCTAGTTCCCACCCAGTTCGTTATGAGTCCCATTTCTTTCTGTCGTAAACCTTTATCGGAAATCTTTTACGACAACAGTATCTTTCCGATGAAAATAATTATAGTTATATTATATAAATATCACGATAGCTTAGGACTGGTTTATCGTCGATACCGATTA
>SJJU01002937.1:0-16611 GCA_012932125.1 Conopomorpha cramerella
CACTGTTGGAAAGCTACATTATTCTTGAGTAACAAAGGCTATATTTTATCCCTCAAATTCCCACGGGAACGAAAAGGCGCGAGTAAAACTGTGCAGTACAGCTAGTATAGTGTAAATGCGAACGTCTGTCTGTCTGTCTCGCTTTCTGTGCTAAATGTTACCGAAAGCTTTTTTTATTGACACCTACATACATACATACATACATACATACACTTCACGCCTGTCTCCCAGAAGGGTAGGCAGAGACTACAGATCTCCATATTGACACCTCGTATAGGTACTCGCCCACAAAACACAGGACCTTCGTTAGCCTATGTCGTGAGTACAACAAAAAAAGATCTAGCGATAACTCTATTATTACATCGGGCAGCCAAAATAATAAGTAAGTAGGTAGAGTCTTTTTATTTACCCCCAATGACTTGAAGATCTTCAGATGATCGTAATGATCCGTCCATCCCCTTGTAAGCATCATGTATGGTATACCATAAGAATAACTTCACGTTACGCATTTTCTTTGTATGTATAACGTGTATGAAGGAATTTCGTGGCAAGAGATACGTCATGGAAGGCTTCACCCACCCGAACCATTTCTTACTAGGAGTCTTAAGACATATTTACAGCTTCCGTCACTAGTTAAACGGCAATTAAAGCCTGCTCTTAGTCCTGCGATGGTATAAAAGCATAAAGGGGATAATGACATGTCATATTATAACCATTAATACGTCGCTGATTGCTTCGTCGGAAACTGTCAAAGGCACCGCTTGAAATGGAATCCTGTTGAAAATGCACCTCGCCGCTGAACAGCCAACTCTCGTGTCTAGTCTCGCTACTCCCCGCTAGGTGGCACTAGCGACAATGTTCCGCGCGATAAAATCCCTACTTGCATATTCTTTTTTGCGAATAAGAAAAAAGGACGTCAATTTCAAAAGCTACAAATGTTGTCCCATTACGCTTCTGTAATGTTTTGAAAATAAAACTTGCGGAGTTTTCGTCCAACACGCAACGCTGTAGGTAGGTACGTCGCTCCTAGAAAACCGGTCAGTTAATTATTTCTTAGGTAGATATAATAGGCCTTATCCGTTTCCTACGATTCGTCATTATGCCCGAGCGAATTATTTCCGGTATTTATAAAGAATATTGTGAGAGTAAAATCTCGTCTTGTCGTAGGTGCAGTTGTTTTTTTTTTAAAAAATATTTAGTTAGTATCACTTCTCGCCGACAGATGGCGTACCTACCGGTGAGCTGTTAAAACGGTCTGAGTAGAAAATAATGCGTGTAAATTGGCAAAAGTTTTGTGTGAACCCGGGTCGCGGGATGAAAGGCCCTTAATTAAGGGGTCCCACATTCGATTCCCGGGGCGGGTGTATTGGTTAATTATTATGCGATTATCAGCCTTCGCCAAGTTTTTGGCGTTTGTTTTGAAACTTTATGATTTATGAGTTATTGACCAATTGGGGGCTAAAGTTTTGTTTTTGTAATTTTCCACACACATTGGGTCGTGACATGTGAATTGCCGCGGAAAGTTATTGTAAGTGACGTTTTAATGGCCCAGAAGGGTAGGCAGAGATAATCGATCTTCAGATACTAATGACATAGAAAAACCTGTTTCTCCCTACTCTATCTAGTCTTCCTCAGCCACTTTCATTTTTTCTTAACTTTTACTTTTACCTGTTTCTAAAATATTTCAAATCTTTAACCAGTACGGAGTTTAAGCGCTTTAATGCAGTACGCATTCGAATAAAATGTAAAACCAACGAAATAGACAGACAAGGACAACAAAAGGACCGGACTCTACATTTCATCCTCCAACGGAATTCAGGAAGTTCGTACAAAATCTATTATCTATCATCGCAGAAAGGCCGAAACTCTGTAGCATGTCGATGTCCGGTCAAAGACTATGTATTATATACTATAATACACTTAATAACTTTCGTACCTCGTAACTATTGTCGAATAACGTAACAAAGTAACACGTATGATCCACTTTAAGGAACATTTCCTATGAAATGAAAGCTCTAGAACATTACTGATGTGTGTACATCGAAGTGTCGAAGGGATAGAGTATGGGAACAAAGTTTAAAACGATTTTGACAGACCCCTGTGTGTGGTGCGAAATGGGAGGTGTATAGGTCTGCGAGAGAGGACTACTTTACGTATACGAGAGAATATTTATTGGGCTTCAATGTTGAACAAGCCGTATGTGATGGGAGATCAGCTTTATTCAGTGGTTTTGTGTTTAAAGGCTTTGATATTTGACTTTATGTGAATGTGTCAAAGGTTTATAATGACGATTTTTGTTATAATCAATATTAAAAAAAATGTAGAGTTCTAAAAAATACATATCAATTTCGTAGGAAACAATTTCTTATGTTCTGAGATTTTGTAGTAACTTAAATTATTACTACTACCAACATCGAATTATCAAATTTTCATATACATATGACTCTACATTTCCAAAACTTTTGCTGAAAGAAAAGCCCAAAAATAAGACAGCATTTCTTATCAATAATTCCCCTAACAGTATCAAAAGTAATTACTTGAAAATATCATCGATAAGAACAAGGAACTAAACGGCCTGTCCAAAGGAACATAATCTCTAGATCTAACTACTTTATATGTATACTTAGATAAAACTGAGGCTTAAAGTTTCTTTCTGCCCTCCCTCAGATACGCTCAGTTAGATCGATAAATTGTTGGAAAGAGAGAGAGAAAAAAAACGGTAATACTAACCATTCTAAATCACCGATATAGCTATCTCTAATTAAGTATGGCGGACGCAATAATAATCTTTCTACTTATTGCTCGTTGTTTCGCATCAGTGAACGTAGATAAAATTGTAAGTAATTCGCGAAGCACTTTTTAAACCATATTATTTTAAATTTAGTACTGACTTTTGTGTTATTTTAATAGTATCGTGTGAAGTTTTTTCCATTGAAATGCGATTGGTACTATTTAAATAATATTGTAATTTAAAAAAAGTTAAATTACATACAAACAACTAAACAAACCTAACTTTTAACAGTTGTCATAATAATAATTTATTAAATTAGCGAAAATATTAGTTGTTTTTACATTTTGTTGTAATTAAGATTGTTTCAAAAAGAGAGAGAAAACAAGTGCTATATTCTAAGTGTACCTGAACTAGGTAGAGACCTGAGGTAGCTGAACTTAGAGAACCTGTATTTTAATTAAGTTCATTCATTTAAGTACTATGCTCCAGAAAGTATGTTTTCTATATTTAGATTCGTCAAATTGTAAGGTTAATGATACACTATATCAATTCACACAATTAATCCATACTTCAACACATATCAGCGATAAATATATCTTCGGGGTGCTATTTTTTTTTCGCTACGTAATAATCGAATCAATTATATACTTCTTTAATGTCGGAAGGCATTGAGCATGGAACATTAACTAGCTTTTTTATATAACGGCTGTTTTTTCTGTGTAGGTTTTTTTCTTGTTCATAAAACATGTTACTCTACTATAACAAATTAGAGGCGGGGTTGGTGTAATTGATCGCACAATTATTTAGCTCTATATCTTCGGTTTTTTTTAAAACCACATGCAACTTTCCCTATGAATTTGACTATTGTAATTTCAGGATTTGTCTCTTTCGCACGCACTCTAAATGCTAGAGTAAGACAATAAAGTCAATAAGGACTAAAAGTAGAGTTTCGACAGGCGCATTATTCGTAACATGTAACCCGGTTACACAACAATGTTAACCAACAAATATGACACTTATGTGCACGAAAAATACATGTAACTCTAGCTCAGGTGTGCTAAAATGTTTAGTTTAAAATGTCCATACAGACCATGGGAATCCATAGAGCCCACGTGTCGCAACAAGCCCGCTGGACTCTATACCGTACGTCGTGGGAAACCGCGAAAATGACCGTGGAAAAGGGACCGTTTTGCAACGAAGACTTGCAAGAATGTAGAGGTGCTTTCGGGAAAGAAAAATGTCTCTACATTATTATGGGTGTCCTTTTTAATTCTTTATCTATTCAAGTATTTTTTTTACATATATAGAAAAGGGCACATTTATTACATTCGACGTGACGTTTTTTGGTAAATTAGTACCAAAATGAATAGTAGAGAAAAATAAATTTCTACAGGAAATATTTTACGTATATGTAATGTCTAATTTTCCCTTCATTATCATATTAATAGGACATAGATCAACGAAATTTCAACCCAAAAAAAAAAAAAGAAAAACCTCAGCCAACTCTACATTTTCTAAAGCAATCTATCGTTTTCAAGTCATCAGCGAATGATACAGAACTTGAATGTGTGTCGTAAGTATGTAGATATAATCGTATGCCATTTGCAGCATGAACCTATGATTTGCCTATACAATATGTACTGGCTTCGAGCGACGTCGCCTGTGAGACTGTCTTGCTCTACTTATTATTGTCCCTTTTGTCAATTATTAATAATGTGCCTTATGCAATACTATTTTTAAGGTTTTGTTTTCCTTGTGAACAGATACTATAGTTTACTTTGACACGCCATTGACGAAATGTGAGTAGTTATTTAGCTCTACCCTTCCTTAGTTGGTTAAAAATGATTGGCGCATGATTTCTTTAATTTAGCAATGGGAATACTTTAATCAACAGTGTGAGTCTGTGGTCCAGTTGTTCGGATTCTTGACTTGCAATCGTCAAGTCGCGGGTTTGAGGCTATTGGACATGTATCAATGGTACTCTATTTCAGAGCGTATGTACGCAACGCAACGCTCGTACGGTGAAGGACGACATCGTGATGAAACCCGCACACCACGAGGTGTGTGAACCCTATGGGCTCACCCCCTGTCACGTTGTGTTAAATACGTTCGGGTATACTCCGCTTTGGGACTTACAAATGCGTTCACTTCAAGTGTAGGCACTTCAGTGTATGTATCTTTTAATGAAAAGTTTTCATGTTAAACCTTCTTCAAATCATACACAACACTGTTTAAAAAATAGAACTGTACCACAGATACCGTCTGACCCAAAAATACTAACTGGACGTTTATCAAAATTGATAGAGACATTAAAGGCGATTTCGCCCAACTAACGGTTCAAACGATTTCCTTTGCACAGTATTACAAGGAAAAAAAAAAGTACCACACAGAACTTTCTTCGATACTTCCGTGATAGTAATGAACGATAATAAGGGGTGCTACTGTCGATCACGCAAGTCCGATCGCGCTGGCGAGCTTCCGTGGGAAAATCTCGCGATTGTCGAGTGGGCAACCGGGACGTTGCCTAAGTATCACGTGTGGGCCATTCGAGTCCTACAATACCGCGTTATTAGAAATCTTCGCGGCAAAATTGTCGACTCGAAACAAAAGATCACAATCAAATTGCGACTGTACGTCAGGAGCGGGACATAAAAGCGCCAACGGTCACATACAAACTACATATTATGGACCTTTGCATTGCCCAGGTCACTTTGCATAAAGTACCAAATAACAATGGACACGAGGTGAAAAGTAAACATTGATACGTCACGTACATTACAACGCTTTAAGTATTCACAGTCCGTCGGACGAGATGTGAATCTATTTCGCGATTTTAAAATCTAAAAGGAACAAGGAACGAACTCAGCTCCTTTGAACATAAGCCGCAAACGATGTTGTAAGCGAGACACGTTGTCAGCCGTTTAATTGGCGATTCATGTCAAATTGCTTCGATGTTGTATGTACTTACGAAAATAAAATTGACTGAGAACGGGTACAAACATAATTGAACTGTATTTGAGTATTCGAGTTTTCTCTTTTTAGATAAAACTACAAATGTAATAATCATATAAATAGCACATAATTATGTTCAATATGCATTGAACAAAATTTTTAGTTTCATTCATTTTCAGTGTGTGTATAAAATGTATAATAAATACTTAATAGTAAATAATCTTATTATCTCAGTGTCTAAGACTCAATGTTTCATAAATAATGAAAATTTCACAAAAAATCTGCTCTGACTACCCTACGGATTAAGGTAACAAGTGAGTTTATGTCCCTATGTAAGTATACTTCGAATACCTACTCATGAAACGTTTAGAGGGCTGTAAAACAAAGTCAAAGTCAAACATCAGCCATTATCCCTGAAATGAAGTGGAAAAGCGACGTCCCGATACCGTCAGGAAATAAGAAAAACCGTGCCCCTTTCGGAAATTATCTAAAATTCAAATCTTATTTGCCGAGGCCGTATCAATAGAGAGACAAAGGACTAATGTATGATAGCAAATGTATTCTCATTGTATCTCCGTAGATTTATACTCCCATGCATTGTCGCACAATGAAGAGGATTTTTTTTCGAGTTTTGCTGCTTTGCCCGGAATTTAGCCACCATCATTTTGGCAGAAAATTTTCGATACGTTTTTAGCTTTTGCTCGAGCCGGTGGACTGCTTCAGGTAAGCGCGTTGTCGATTAATGTGATACTCTCTAGCTAGTGTTTGAAGAGAAATGTAGAGTCCAATGCATACTGGTTCAATATTTTGATGCAGGTACCTATCAATCTAAGGGATTATGCAACTCTGTTGAACGTACTTGTTAATACCACCGATGCTTAAAACACTGAAAATTGGTAATAGCATATCTGATTTGTTATGTGGGAGCGAGATAGACGGTGTGGTTTCGTCTCTCCAATTGTGCGGGGGACATCAAATCAGGTCGGTTTTTCCGCTTTTCTTTTGGACACGAAGTTTTCGGCCATTGTAAGTCCGAATTTCGAACCCTTTACGGGTGTCCGCCTCACTCTTCCTTTGTTTATTATTTTCTACCAGTTTTGTTTCGTTTGTCATTGTCTTCGGAGCATCGCTTTTGGCTAATAAAGAGTGAATTGCGGGACCCCGCTTCCGTTTCTTTTTTCCACATTTTAATTGGTTTCGAGACGGGAATTATTGTTTCCGTTGGTTTTATCGTTTAGCATTTCTACCCTCGCGATGTCCTATAGGGACGGAACATGTGAAATAATGTGTTGATAAACGTGTACGCTTTTGGGATTCCGACAGCCTTCGCTCAAACAACTCACAAGCTCTTTTTAATAAACTAATGTATGTGAGATATGTGAGGACGTCACATGTATGAGCCACTCCGCACGATACGCCACGGGACAGGAAGGAAACTGGGATGAGGATAAAAAAGGGATGTGGGAATGGGTAAAAATTTATAAACAAAAAAAAAAACTGAAAAACAATTCAAGCAAACAGTAAGTGCGGAGTGCAACCTAGCCTAATAAGACGGTTTAAATGAAACTGGAAGCGCCGTAGCCTCAGACGCCGACGACAATCGAGAAAGCATTAGTCACGATAGTGTTTTTCGTCAAATTTCCGAGAAAACGGCGGTTCGCAATGGCCGCCGGTGCCCTCCATGATTGATCACCGGCCGGCTACACTGTTCGAGCAACAAGAAATGACAGCAGAAATAGATTCCGATCGAGTGCCGTTCCCAATAGCATGCGATAGACAACCAGTTAATACAAGTATGTGGGTACCTTTTTTCGGGATGAGAGATTTGAGGAGCAAGATCGCGTTCTCGTCCCACGCCCACGCGTGCATCTTCCGGTACGAGTCCCGGCCCTTCTCCGTCAGCTTGTCCCACGGCTTGGGCTTGGACAGCAGCTCCGACACCGTGCCCTGCGACAGCCCCAGCACGTACTTGGCGAACAGCCGCTGCCCGATGTTGTGCACCGACAGCAGCTCGCGCACCTTCCTGCTGATGTGCAGGGTGTCGAGGTTGCTGTTCGCGTACTTGTCCATGTTGTAGCGCAACATCTCCTGTAGCCTCGCCTCCATGGGGTCGCCCTTGGGTATGAGGGAGTCTCCGAGCCTGCCGACGAGGGCACCGGGCGGCAGGGGGCCCATGTCCTCGGCAAATCGGTAAGGCCGATGCTCCTCGTACCGGAAGGGGCTGGGCGGTGGATGTGGGAGCGGTGCCAACGGTCCGTTGTGGTTGTGGTGTGTGGTGTTGTTGTTGAGTGGCGGCGGTGTCGTCGCCCAGTCGTCGGCACCTGCGGTGTAACCAGAGCACGTTATGCGGGAGCGCGGGCGGTGCGGGAGGGGGCGTGGGTCGTGCGGGGTGGGGTGGACGGGGCTTCCGCCGAGGTGGTTGTGGGATGGACGTCCTCGTGTGAGCTGGCGCTACGTACCTGGGTCGCGGCGGTCTGTGGGCGTGGCCGAGGAGCGCTCGTCGCGTACTGCCAGCGGCGACCGTAGCGGTTCAGGCTTCTCGCGCCGTTCAGGGCCCAACTCCAGCGAACGAAGCATGCTGTTGGGAAACAAAGAAATGTTATATTAGTCTAACAATCGGACTTTGTAGGTTCGAGTGAAGTTGCAGGTCCCAGGGGGATCTGTCTCAGAACCTAACTACATCAAACGTCGCTCGCACGGATGGAAACCAGCGTACCAAGAGATGTGCGGAGTCTACAGACGATGGACTCACCAGCTATCACGTTACTTAAATTAATCGCTTGCTGAAATATGGGTATTTGTTTGACAATTCTAAAATGAGTTTTTCCTTGAGATCATGTCTGATTAGCGCCATCTGTGAGATGTTTTGGAACTACTTTTGACATATTTGAAGCTATCAGAAAACCTCTGATTAAAATTTAACTTTAGTTAATTATCGCACAAGGAATGGTCAGTTTTGGTACAAAAAAATCTACGAGAACATTCCCCAGAACTGTTCATATTCCTGTAGCGGAATCGTTGGCCACTAAAATATCGAATTTACGTGTCCCGGCGGTAGCAGTAATTAAGAGAGGTCACCTTCTGATACACCTTAATAAATTGAGCGAGGTGGAATTGATTAAAACCATTCCAGGTGAATTAATTAAGTATTTTAATTAATAGGATATTCCGTGCCCTTATTGGCAATATTCCTTTCATAAATTTATTGAGCTTGAGACCCCTTTGAGACCTTCTTGTCGGTCTCCGAGATAAGGCGCCCTATTTCAAGATAGGACCTTTTGGTGCGGCGATAATGTATTTTGCTACTAAATATTGTTTCGCATAAGGGAAGGCTTTTCATGGGAAATCGGGGGGCATTATACTGTTATCGGGTCAATTAAACATGAGCGCATATGAAAGCTACTTTATCGACATATGGAAGGGAACTTGTTTACCTATTGTTTCATTCAACTAAAGTTTCAGTGAGTTTTCGAAACTAATGAATTCAAAAAGAGACAATTGATGGAATTGTGCGAACAATAATGATCCTTACGTGTCGGTATCTATTACATACACACAGTTTATATTAACCTTGATGTAATTAGGCAGACGCTCCCATTAACAGTTACGTTTATTCATTGTATGACGGCCGAATTGAAGTTTCTTACGTTTTAGTGCGTAGAAAGTTTTAAATTAACTTTCATATCGATAAATGTTGAGTTAGATACCTCACTGCGACATGCCCACTTAAAAGATTTCATTCACTTCGTGACAAATGACTATATTCAATCAAGAATGCTCGACGACAGAAGTATAAGGTCGTATGTGTCGTTGTAACAATATGGCACATCCGTCCTTATACTTCTGAAGTCGAGATTATGAAAAGTACTTGGCCCTCGTACTCCTAACGCATTGTACCTTTCACGCACTTCCATCACATTTTTCGCACACACTTAAACATATTTACAGGTAATATCCTATCTACTATATAAAAATAAGTCGGGTTTTCCTCCCTGACGCTATAACTCCAGAACGCACGAACCGATTTCCACGGTTTTGCATTCGTTGGAAAGGTCTCGGGCACCGTGAGGTTTATAGCAAAGAAAATTCAGGAAAAAATTCAACAGAAAAGCGGGTAAACGAAACGAACCCATCTGGTGGCGAAACGGAGTTCGCCGGGTTTGCTAGTTACGATATAAAACTCTAGGTTTGATCATAATTGTACATAGTATGTATACACTTCACGCCAATAACTATAAAATAATATACTTACATTCTAAAGTAAATTAACAATTGAAACCTATTAGAAGCAATCCCCCGTACCATGATTGCTTTCGATTCAGCGGTCCTCAACACCTCCTACACTATGATTGGTGTCTAATAATCCGATCTAATCATTGATCGAAACACGTTACAAATTACTAACCGGTTCGAATTTGGAATTGTAATGTGTCATTTGTATTCCTGATTTGTCTATTGTTAGCGTTAATAGGGTGCGAGGGAGACAGGCATATAGTACCTTTTGTCACTTGGCAACGACGTTTTAAATGTTTGAATTGTTATAGGACGAATTGTGTTACTGGGAAAGTGGTTTTGTATGGTTGATGATTCAAGTAAGGAAATTGGGATAAGATATAAGGTATTCTGTTTTTATTTTAAACGACATGTTTTTTTTAAGTGTGCTCCGGTGATCGTAGCGTAAAACGTCGGTATATAACACTTATATTGTAAATAAAAAAAAATACACTTCACGCCTTTAAATCCCAAAGCGGAGTAGGCAGAGGCACTTGCTTAATAAGCAAATATCGTGTTTTTTTTTTACCGAATATGTTAAATAGTCATGAAATAAAACCTTAGAGACTTCCTCACCACGAAACATGTTAAGTGAAACCAAAGAAAAAAAATCCATATTTTTTTAAACAGTGACATGACAACACACAAGTTTATAACGCCCAAAGTGACAGTATAATCTTCGGAGGGCCTAGTTCCTAAAGTGGGTGAACATTAGCTTAGGCACATTGCTGTTTTAATAGCTTGTGATGTTGCTAAGGAGGACAGCGAAAGCGTTGGAGCGGCTTGCCCTTTAAAACTTCCAATTTAATCTTCCTGTTATTAATGTAATATATTTTAATTAAGGTATTTTACATTGAATATTGGTAATAATAATGTTTGCAAGTTTTCTGTTTTTAGAATGTCTATAAATATATTTAACAAATAACTGGATAAAATAATGTATTAAATAAAAGCTCTGTATATTGTTGAAATATGCTTTTGATTACAACGAGCTTAGCACCAAAATATTCTAAATGTTAGGTAAAAAAAAAGCCGATGCATTCCCTGTTCTAACATGAAGCTTAAAAGCATCTTTGTCATCCACCAAAAGCTCGTAGTTAAAAGCCGTAATACCGTGAATATTTTATCGCTTTCAACGAACACTTAACGAACTTTCATTCTATAAACAAAATTTTCGCCAAATCCGATGCAAAATATCGACCACAAGTTCCCTTATACGTTGAAGAAAAAGACGAATATACATATTTTACAAGACTCAAACTGACCAAAACAAAAAATAACTCAATACAAAAGAGATCGTTACTCCGTATTTTCTAAGCGAAAACTTCCGAAGACGTGAACAAGAAGAAAAGCCATCTTCTCCCCTTTAATTTTGAAAGCGGATTCCTTAATTTTTGGTTTATTATCGGGAAATATCGAAGTATCCTTTCGGAGCCCCCAACCTTTGGGAAGAGTTATGTCTTTCAAATTTTCACGGAACTCGCGGAGTATTTCGACACCCTTCCCTTCCCCCGAAAGATTCACCGACCGTTCGGCTTCGATTTTAGAAATGTGCAAATTAATCAGAATTAGAGAATTGAAACGTCTGTGAAGTCGGAGAAGTTTCATGAAACGGACCCCTATTTACACGCTTCTGGACGCGGCCAAAAGTTTTCTCTAAATATTCTTGAATATACTTGAAGCCAATGTCTTCGGCGGCGTTGTACAAATGTTGTATCAAGCCGGTGTCACGTGTGGCTGGCGTCGATGCGACTATCGGTTGGTGATCGGAAAGCGATAAAGTGCGATCGACCCCGCCCACATCCAGCGGACGCCTATCATTGGCTGATCGATTGGTCAGCCGTGCCGATACGCCTCCAAACCTGCCTCTCCACAAGTGATACCGGCAGAGCGTTTACACAACAATATTTTCCCACTATAGCATTATACATACACCAATGTTTGACACACTAAGCGCTTGTATATGTAGAATATCCGAAGCACTGTCGCGTCTGAGCAAACACGCCTACAATAAAAAACTTATGACGTTCTACGAAGGTGGAAAACAAAAAAAAAAACTGTGAGCCATCCAGTCTCTTTTACAACGGCCAACGATTGTAAATTAGCTGATAATTTTTGTGTGACAGTCTTAGGTTGAACTTTCGTTAAATGTTGAACAAATAACGCCTAAGCAAATGGAGACAGGTGGTTCGGTTCTTCCTCACTCCATATTGATATATACGCGCTTTACTTATGTAAATGTCGTATGTGCTCAGCCATGCCGAGGGTAAACTCAAGAATTCTTTCTTTAATCTGAAAACAAACAGTGTAATGTGATTAAGAGAGAACGCGGTAAAGGAGAATCAATTCCGAGCCCTCAAGGGTCTTTAATCTAAACAATAACTTAAGCCGAGTTTGGGAATAAATAAGGATGCAGGTGTATTTTACGCGTTGGTGTCGTGAACTTATATTTTAAGACTAAAAAAGAACACAAACTTATTACTCATCGCCAATTTCTCCTAATTTGTTTACATGGAGATGACGTCACAACTTCAAAGGTGTTTAACCTATCACCGCTACAGATTCTAAACAACTGTTCCTTACAAGAAGTGTTCCTTTTTCGCGTATTAAATAGTTTATGTTTCTGCCTTTCAGATTATTGATACCATAGCACAAAGAGGTATTTCAGCGAGTGATCTGTATAGGTCGATATGACCAAAATATTCTATAGTATTGAGTTGGGGCGTTGTTAAGGTATTAAGTCGAAGTTTTGGCGATCATGGGAACAGTCCAGGTGTCTTGCGTGTTAGCGAGATTGAATTACTGGAGCCCCTTGCCCTTACTTTCCTTTTTTCTATTATCGTTTTCTTCAATTCGTCGGCGAGGATGAACGATTTATTCCGTGATTTTCCGCTAATAACTTTTTTCCGGCGATGTCTCCATTATGTGTGTTTCTTTCAATGGACAGTCTCGATAATCTACTTTGAGGATTTTCTATTGATTAGAATGAAACTATACATACATACGCTTCACGCCTGTCTCCCAGAGGGGTGGGCAGATACTACAGATCTCCATTTATCACGGTCCTGACGTACCCCTTTCGCTTTATCTACATTCATACATCTTTTCATACATGACCTCCGGTTTCGAGTACTATACTCTAAACTAGTTGTGTTGTGTGGTTTCTGTTGTTGATTTTTTATAGGAAGATTGAATCTATAACTTGGCTTGGCTATGCAAACTAGTTCCTTTTTTCCTCAAGCTTTCAAACGTATAAAATTGTTTAGCATGCTTATATATGCACATTGTAGATCTTTAATTCAATATATTGCTGATTTATTGTCTCATTAAAGGTAATAACTTACTAAAATTGTACAATGATGACCTTAAGTAAGATTGTCAGGAAAAGCTTCAAATATTTGCAGGGGAAACAGATGACACGTCAATATAGTTTTGAATTTAGAACACACCTTCCCACGTATGATGGCGGCATTTTTTTTTCTAATTTGACACCAGGATGCCAAACTAATCTGGCCGGAAGACATCAGTCAACATCCTTTCGCAACGGCGCAATGTTAATCACCGAATAAACTCCGATAAGTTGTGACAAATTAACAACCTTTTATATTTTATCGATAAGGAAAAATTTTGTCGTTCACACACTTTGATATATCAACGAGATTCCTTCAAAGCGCATATTATGAGAAAAAATGACATTATATCTACCTGTTATATCATCAGAGGTTAGGCAGAGCTAATTATGATAAAAAAACTACCAAAACTTCACCATGGTGAACCAAGCAATGAAAATATTGATTGACACAATGCAATCGACGAAAACATTGACTGGCACGTCAATCAACGCATCAAACACAATAAAAAGCGCTATTCACAGAGCTGCACTAAATTTAATGTGTTATTTTTACCAATATGGCGAACGTACGTCGGCATCTTTGAACTCATCAAAGGGCCACGGTCCCATCAAAGAACACCGACCGTTGCGATCGTAAAACAACCGGCAACGCAAACAAATATCAAAAAAGGAACAACTATTTATAACGTCCCATCGATCGATACATCAATTAGTGGGGGCATTATAGTATTTGATGTTCCCATATATGCCGTGTCGAATGGCAGGAAGTCCTAAATAAATGCCCAAGCGCACACTCCTTTCCCAGGAGCGTTTGGAGTATCAATAATTTAACCAAATACAGGGTGGGCTGCTAAATTCCTTATCTCGAAACGTTTAGCGGGGAGACGCGAGATCTTGTGGGATTGGGTCACAAATAGTAACTATATTTGTCTTGTATCTTTTTTTTCTCTCCCGAAACCAATGTATGCGTCGGTTGCATGTGACTTTCGGGAAAATGTGTATTGGTTCTTTTTTTTTGTAACCGCGGCCTAAGTACACAACTTCGTTATATGTACATGTATGTACATACGGGTAATTGACAATTCCTAAATGACCAATGACAGTCCGAGCGAGGGCAAACAGGAAGGAAGATTTCGTCAAATGACATTCAAGTCGCCCCTCTTGATCTCAGCCGCGTGTTTTCACAGCTTTACTTAGAACAATTAATACCCCTTTTTTATTTGGAAAACACTTCTTAAACTGACTTTTTATGGACACCCTTTAAGTTGTTTATGAACGCGTTTTATGTGCTGCTCCGTTGTTTTAACCACCCTGTGTATAACAATGTTTTGAGCGAGTGAGACAGATAGACAGTGTGATCTCGCTCGCGTTTCAACACAACAATATTAATCACGTGGATAAATATGAATAATAACACGGCGAAGGTAAGGAAGATAGTCGGGCAAATAAACTTACAAGACAAACATACCGATGCAAACAAACTGGAAATAATTACGACAGAATGCATTCTAACAGCCTATCGTCTTATCAGGCAAAGACCAGAAACTTAAACATTCTTAGACAAAGTTTAAGTTAGTGTGGCACTCGAGTTATCTCAGGGCCCTCGTGTTTGTCAAGTTCAATCTCTACAAGTTATTGTTGTGCTATGGAAGAGTCCATGGCAAACACGAGCCGAGTAATAAAAACCCTAGTCGTGTAGGCAAACTTTGTCATGTGCGTTATTAAGACAACCAACAAACAAATGACTAATAATAATAATTGTTTCATCGCGGTGTTAAGAATAGGCAATGATTCTAATTCCAGTTTCTTTTTCAGTGCATTTTTAACAGCTTGATGTTTCCGACTTCTCTAGTTCTCGACTTCTGTATTGTCTCTGTCTACTCCTTTTGGATACAAGTGTGAAGGTAATGTTACTGTGTGAAGGGTTGGAGCTTTGCAATGACTTGCAACGACGTCCGCAATCCTAACAAATAAAATGGCTAAATGACAAAACGCGGGGGCGTTTATAAATTTTTTGTTCATTTTGATACCCATTTACGATACAGATTAGATCGTAGACCACATCGCTGCTTAACATCAGGCAGGATAGTGGTCAAACGCTTGTTTATTGTGATAAAAAAAATTTGAAAAACAATCATACTTTTCTTCAAGTCTTTGACATGTATGATTAGTAATAAGAGATGAATAATACAAAACAATTCAAACATTGCGACAGTATTGAAATAGACGAAATGATTCACAACAGCACACACGTTGGAGACAACACGCACTATAACGCATAAAGTGCCTGCTATTTCGAAACACTACAAACATAGGTAATCTTTGTGTAACAATGCACCGGGTCTTTAACCCTACCACGGTCGATAGCCTTCTTATCAAGGCTTGAACTACACGTGGATGTTGATCTTGCACCGGCATCGAGGATAGAGATAAATAACATCTAGACGATGACTATAAAAATTGAGACACGTCCAAGATTCTCTATGCAAACGTACATGCGACAGAATCATTACCTTCCATATGAGGTAGGCTGGGAGATAATATTCACAACAAAGGAATTGTGGCTATTGCTTTACAAGTGGCGTGCACACCATATAGGCAAAAATACACTGCCTACCTTACAACGAGTATTTTGGATACCCGACCTAATAATAGAATTATTACTAGATCTTTTTTTGTTGTACTCATGACATAGGCTAGGTAGGTACCTATATTTCGTTAAGACAAGTTACCTACCTATACATAGGTGTCGATTCTTGGGAATTACTGCCAACCTTGTCGTGAAAGCCAGTGCACGCCACTGGTGCACACCATATAGGCAAAAAGACACTGCCTACCTTAGAACGTATTTTGGAAACCCGACCTAATAATAGAATTATTACTAGATCTTTTTTTGTTGTACTCACGACATAGGCTTTGTGGGTGAGTAGATAGGTAGGTACCTATATTTTGTTAAGATAAGTTACCTATACATAGGTGTCGATTCTTGGGGATTACTGCCTACCTTGTCGTGAAAGCCAGTGCACGCCACTGTTGCTTTATTGTAGTTGTTTTTGCATTTAATACTATTGGTATGCCTGAATATGCTGATGGAGCTGAACTGAATTTATGAATAATTGCCTCCTTAGTTCCTTGTCGCATGATGGGCATCGTTTAGTTTACTGTTACTGTAATTTCCTCATGAAACACCGGATATATAATATTGGAAAACCAAAACGTTGGTCGGATCCTTGACTTGTAACCGGGAGGTCCCGGGTTCGAGTCCGGCTACTGGACGTGTACCAATGGGACTCTTTTTCAGAGC
>SJJU01002939.1:0-44773 GCA_012932125.1 Conopomorpha cramerella
TGGCGTGAAAAGTACTCGAAACCGAAGGTCATGTATGAAAAGATGTATGAATGTAGATGAAGCGAAAATGGTATGTCAGGACCGTGACAAATGGAGATCTGTAGTCTCTGCCTACCTCTCAGGCGTGAAGTGTATGTACATAATTACCTATGTAGATGAATCCTGTATCGGTTATTAGAGCGTACGTTGACAACCAAAGGATAAAACCATGGTTAATTACCCACAATATTCCTTATGTCTATGTCGTCTCAAGTGATGTGAATTGGGAAAAGATAAATATTCCAGTAAGAAATGGTTTTTGATATGAATAAATGTTTATATTACCTACCGAAAATTAAATTATTTTGTTTTAAAAATGCATTAAACAGTTACGTAGTGAGCGTAATTAAGTTACGTGATAGTTATCCCAATTAATCAGATTTTAGTGGTTATCTAATTAGCTCCCCTGCTGAATAAATTATGCAATTCATGTGTGTAATAACGGTGCATTTTATGATGTGTATAATTTTTGTTTCGCCTCGATACAAAATAAAAGAAATGTGTCTGTAAACTTAGGTACGGCAAGCATACATACATAAAAGCACTTTCATAATCCCGAATGAGGTGAACTGAACCTTCGGAATAGTGCATCTTAGATCATATTTAGCCTGAAAATTGGGATTCATATGGACAAATAGTAAGAGTAGAGAGATAGGCTAGTCCATCGCCCAATCTTTTCGTACACCGGAAATAACATAGGGTCACCTTTTACGCCCCGTATTGGATGAACTTCATTTGGTATCGTTATTTTTTTCGTACTCTACCAGCACGGGTCAAATGTTTCTCTACGTAACATATATAATTAATGCCTTTGTGCCATAGAACGGCAATAATACATCACAACAAACAATCTATCATTGCTTATTTCGCATAACTGACATAAATTACCGGACATATCAGCCCATCTACATTAGAAGAGCATCACATTGTAATCATGCGATATTGTCCAAGACTGGTTTATGTTCGTGGTTCTCAAAGTATAATCAATAACAATTTCTCATGTTTGGGAGCAGCATCACAGATTTTCGTATTTGGAGCGTGATCTATTCTCTAGCTGGGATGTACATACGTAACTTGGGTTTATCGGTTCGATCAATCAATCTGTTGTGAGCGTTTAATTTTGACTCTTGTATTGTAAATGCGAAGGTCGATTGTTTATTGTGCTTCGTGTAACATGTAACGCGTTAATAACATAGTAATTTGTTTTCTTGACGAATAATTATTGTGCTATATGATGAAATTGTTTCATGTTGTACGTTTTAATTGGCGAAGGAAGAGTGCTTTTGCGTTGGTTAAAAGAACTGTATGGGTTGAAGTGGGTGGGATATATATAGTGTCTTTATCTGGATATTGTGGGTTGGTTCATTGTATAATGTAAGTAATTAGTCTTACACACGACTGAAGAATGAGTTATGAGTATAACTAAAGATTTTTTATACTTGGTAGAAGTTTAAGCCATGTACCCTATAGTTTTCAGTGCCAAGCCCCTTTACAATACAGTAAAATGATCGTTTTATTTGATTAAATACAAAGTCACTTGGAATGGAACTTAAACATTGGATATTGTCTATTGTGTATTCTAAAGACAAATTCTTTTTTTTTTTTTTTAATCACTATGAACAACCATTTGACCACCATCCTGCCTGATGTTAAGCAGCGATGTGGTCTACGATGGAACACACTTGTTCAGTATGTACCTATTCACCCCAGTGACTTGAAGAGCTTCAAACTAGAGGTATACTGCGCAGGAAACACAGACTCCGGCAAGTTAATGTTAGTTAATGCTAAGAAATACACTATAACATCAAAAATTCAATCAAGAGCAAACGTGATCTACTAAACGTGTTATTGCACACACACATACAAGTATCTTGAGTTTTTATAATGCGGTGTCTATACAGCTGCGTCGCATCTGGTGCCAGGGCAGCGTGTTGCACTGTGAATGCACCCTAGTCTATATTCCCTTACAACAGAAACCAATATCTGAGAGAACTTTAACTACGTATAGTTATCCAGTGATCTATACTAACATTATAAAGAGGAAAGATTTTTTTTTGTTTGCATTAAATATGCTCCGAAAATGGACCGATTTCAAAAAATCCTTTACCGTTGGGAACCTCCACTATAGCTACATTTAATCCGGAAATTCCTGCGGGAACGCGAGTAACTCTGCACGTAGCAATATAGCTAGCTAGTTTTAGTTTCTGAACATAGTACTTAGGTACTTATACAGTATGTGACGTGTGTAATGCAGGCTTCGTTTGTGTAACCTTATATAGATTTACACAAGTGTTAGAAGTACAGTTCTTTGTTCGCGCCGTGAAATGTTCTGTGCGTGGTCGGTGGTTTCGGTACAGTCAGTTTCTTTGACAAAAAGTTAATTGTAATTTCTGTTTCGGAAACTTGAAACTTTGCTGTTTTGTTTTCTTTGTTTTAAACTTCTGGTGAATTTCATTCGTATCTAGCTAACAATGATCGCAAAGACTCGTGAAACAAAGAGTGCGTTGAACGCAATTTTCGTTTACAAAGTTACTGCTCTGTTACGAGTCTGAACACAATGTCATGCTTAACAGAAAACATCGATCACAATGTCTTGAACACTACGAATATTTCGTATAAACCTAGCTCAGGTACGCGGGCAGAGGCTTTTTATTTAAGTTTGTTACATCCTC
This sequence comes from Conopomorpha cramerella, assembly GCA_012932125.1. NCBI lineage: Eukaryota > Metazoa > Arthropoda > Insecta > Lepidoptera > Gracillariidae > Conopomorpha > Conopomorpha cramerella. Next base: position 2,712 of record SJJU01002939.1, read on the forward strand.
AACAGGCGATGCGTGACGTGACCGTACGGCACCGGCACTAAAATGAGGAATTCGTGATTCATAAATACAAACACAGCAGCGTAGACCGCAGCCTGCAGGGGGCGCGCGGGGGCCGGGGGCGGGGAATCACAGCCCCTCCGTAAATAATTACCACGACCCAGCAGGTACAACACACCCGCACCTCCCTTTACCGCCATACACATAAAGGCCAAAACTCACAGGGGAAACTGTGGCCGCACTGTACTGGGACGCGCGGAGCCCCGAAAAACGGATCTCATCTAAACTGTTCTATTAAAAACAACCTTAGCTCATTTATTATAAAGTTGGGTTTCCTAAATATCACTGCTAAAGCGTTGATTAGGACGGTCTCATCGTGTAGGCACTAGACTAATTTCATGCTTCGGGTTCTGTTCTGATAGCGGACGAACTGTGAAAATGACGATCTGCGATGCAAAAGTAATCACGCCCGTAAAATTGTGCGATTTATTACGAAATTAAGTTGGAAAATACAATCATCATTCAATTGGCGATGTGCGTGGAATGGTATTGGTGAATCCTTCTGTCGAAATAGTTTAACAGTGAAATCAGATTTCATTTAATATGTCAAACATAATCTTTGTTGTACTGAATTCTAATTAATAATTCAATAATGTTAACCGTTATTCTCGTGCAAATGACAGGCGGTGGTTAACAAAACGTTTATGAAAATATAGCACAGCTCGGGACGAGCGCACGTTCGCCGTTGAAGGCTCATTTTTATGTTTTTTTCGTCCTTTTTATAACGAATTATGTACTTTATAGGCAGGTAATTCCGAGTTTATTGCTGTGGCGGTAGTAATGGCTGACGGTTATGACGTCAAGACGACTTTAGGATCGAATCTCAACAAAATAATAGCTAAATCACAGAAGAGTAACATAACGTGTACCAAACGTTGCTGCATATTATGTTATTTTAGAAATAGTTTAATGATTGGCAAATCAGAAGCCGTTAATGCATTCAGGACACAATACACTGTTCCCTAGAAATTTCTCGTGAAATCGATCGTGATAGACTTTAAATAGTATGACATTCGTCTGACATTACACACAAGTGTAACACCGGTACCTACGTACTTTTGTGCAATTAAACGTGTAGTTGTTCCGTTCGGCACCTACTGAAAAGGTCGACCTATTCGTATGTGACTTGTCTGCACATCGTCATTGGCTTTTCTGGTATGTTCTGATAACTTAAGTAGCGTCTCAGGACTCTATATCGTCATTTGTGGAAGTGTACAATCCGATTTGGGAGCGACAAACCCGCGATAAGCCCGCGTTTTGATACCCAATAGGCACGCGCGTACGTCCATCGAAGTTCGCGCGAAGTATCTGACTTTCTCACTTTCAGCGATGCGAAATGATAGATATAGCGATATGTACTCCGACTAACTCATCGAAATTAATTGTGTTGGATGACTTCCTGCATCCCCCAAACTGCTTATCAAAAAAAAATTGGTATCTACCTACATTATTTAAAAATGTTAAGGGAACAGTTACGAAAATCTTTGTTCCTAAACGGTGTTAGACCTTTCCTTTTGATGTTTAAGAGAAACTTTGATCTTTTGTTTTCTTCATGAAAATACACTTTACGGTAATGCGGATTCTTTCTCTTGACTCTAAAAATTTATTTTAGGAAGTACTTACAGAAATAAGTAACCTATTTTCAATTTCAGGAACATTTCCATGAGTATTATTTTTAGTCATTAAAAATAAGTTAGTAAAGTAATTCTGAATAGAAACTCATGGTGAAAACATCATGTTCCTTTGCTATGTGTTTATTACTATACCTATATAAAAATATCACTCAAGTTGCTAAACAATTATAATAAAATACATAAATAATTGAAGTAAAAAAAAATAGTTTTTGAACTTACTGGTTTATCAAGAAGTACCATTGTAATTCCGCTACTATACAATGAAATACATAATATCAATTCATTTTATAAAACAAAGTCGCCTGCCGCTGTCTGTCCCTATGTATGCTTAGATCTTTAAAACTACGCAACGGATTTTGATTCGGTTTTGTTTTACATATAAACATTATAATAGCATGGAAACTATTAATAGAGTACTTTGGCAAAAAAAAAACGTTTGCCGGGTTGGCTAGTAAGGCCATAAAATAGGAAATATAAGTAGGCACCTTTTTCCCAATTCCCATAGAATTGAACTCCAAGCCCTCGTATAAGTGGGATATCATACTAGTATCATATAAATGATGAATTTTACCGACTTTGTCCACGAACATAAATACGGAAGTATGTTGCCCAGTTCAAGGAAAAATATGGCTTTATGAAATGGCTTTATGTGATTCTTTCATGACATTTGGTAGTTAATACAAGAATAGGCTGCGCGGCGGGTTCGGGAAATAGTTGCGTTTTGTGTTATGCTTGCTTTGCTCATTATTGTTAGACATAACGAAAACAGAACATAATGGTTGACTGCAAAGTCGGTTTACCCACGGTGACGTGACAACGTCAAACATTGCAATAGTAGCAGAAGCACTCGTTTGCCGAACGGGACAATGACGTCATCTTTTTCGTGCATGTAGCCCGTAGTATCGAGTTATTAAACGTTGTCACGTCAAGAATAGGTACCTCTTCATATAAAGTGGCAAAATGCTAATCGGTATGTTTGTATGTAGAGGTGACTTTTTTTTCTCGTTTTTGACATATGGTTCCTTGGGGAAATTTTTTTAGTAGTTTTTTATTTAACGTTGTATACAGTGTTACAAGGATATTTGATATTTGCCGTATGAGTACCAACTGAATATTCAACATGATTACTCGATAACGACACCATTCAAAACGCGCTTGTTATTGACTGATTTATCACGCTTACATACATGTATATAAAACTAGTTGACCCGGAAAACGTTGTTTTGCTAATATACATGATTAATAATGTTTCTCTACTATTATATGCATGTGTTATACATATAAACCTTCCTAAAGAATCACTCTATCTACCAAAGAAAACCGTACCAAAATCCGTTGCGTAGTTTTCAATATCTAAGCATACATAGGGACAGACAGCCTGAGACTTTGTTTTATACTATGTAATGAAGACACGTTAACTTTTGGGACATCCTGTTTGCTATACTTGGAAATATCTCGTAATCCATCATCAGGAATATAGGGACCGGATTAATTTCCACTTGGATCGATTTTCCGCAACGTTTTCTACGCCTTCCTGTCTCAGAGCCAGTATTGTAACTTCCATACACACGTGTAGTTAGAAAAGTTGTAGTAAATACTATTAGTTAATTGTATATTAGGTTAACTGGGAACGAATTTCGGGATCAGTAATCGTGCGCTTTTGTGCCACTTTGTTACCCACCTGTGTATGTAACACGTTCACTTCGAGTTAGTTCGAGTTATCAATTATTTCTTGTCAATACATAGTATAAAACAAAGTCGTATGTATACTACATACGTATACCTCCTGTCTGTGCCTATGTATGCTTAGATTTAGATCTTAAAAATTACGTAACGGGTTTTGTTGCGCTTTTCGATGAAGGTTTATATGTATTAATATCGACAAATTGTTATGTATAATTGGAGGGAAACAATGCATATTGGCAAAATTAATTATTGAAAACGACGGATGTACACTAAAAATTCGTCGTCTCGGTTTCGTTATTCCTTTTAAACAAACAAAACAAAAGAAATATATAGAAACGTATAAAAGTTTTACTGCAACGAATACCCATACAATTTTACTGCGCGCACTGACACAATGTGACAGAACTTGAGATTTTCTTGTTAAACGGCCAATATCCTTGCGACTTTCAGCTTTGTTAGCTTTTTTCGTTTGCCGTAGACGATTCTGCAGTACAATTCTACAATTCATGTACGCGCGTACCTCCAGCGAAGTTCACGCTAAGTATCTTGCTCACTCGCTCTCAGTGATACGGAATGACAGAGACAAATATGTTCTTACTGCTCGGAATAAATTGCAGACTACAATTACCCTGCGAGTTTGATCTTTATTAGCATTTCTTTTCGTTGCAAACGTAGGCAATAGTAATGGACAACATTTTCCGTTAGCAAGAACCAGCCTCCAGGCCTAGCACGCGCGGCTAGAAAGACACCGACATAGAACATATACGCACTGTGATTGGCTGTTTTGTCACGCTTCCTGTGACTAAGCTGGTTTAAAAAAAATAGAATGCCTGAATGTCTTGTCACTTCTTTCTCGGAGCGCTGTGCTAGGGGGGCTGAGACAAGATTAAGGATTTGCAGAACCTTTTAAATTAATGACTGTATAATTATATTGATTATTTAATCGAAGTGGCTCAGTACCTAGATATGCCTAGAGTTTTATCACGTTTATTCGATTCCCATTGGAATTTTGAGATTAATTTTAAATTTTAGCAAAGTATCAGTGAAAACTTCTTAAGGCGCGTTGGACACTTTTGTGGGTGAACATTTTCAGCCGTTCTCGCGACAAATGAGATTTTACACAGATATACTCGTTTTTTTAAAGAAATTGTATTTAAAGCGCAAATTTAATAAAAAAAATAGTCTACTCGTGAATACGACACATGGAACTGCGTCGAAACGTACAGAGTACAAACAAAGGTAAGCCTCAAGCTTATTTAGGATTAAATTCGCGCCGATATACCCGGTAAAAAAACTTATTTACCATATTGCCTCCGGTCGATACATTCATGAATTACAAATCTGTATGTCATGAATGTGTCGAATTATAAAACGATAAAGGTGAATTATGTAATTCTACATAAACGTTATGCTATATTTTGTAGAGATGTATTTTTAGAAATTTCCAAGAAGATGTGTAACGTAATAATAATAATTGTGGACTGTATATCTACGCCAGAGTAAGAACCATTGAAGCTCCATAAAGTTAATGTTACAAAATAAATTCGTACCAATTTCTAATCCATTACCAGCCCATTAAGTAATATATTGGCATTGATGAAACACATTTTTGCTATTATTATTATTGAATCACTCGAGTAATTTTAGAGCATAACCTTTTCCTAACATTTATTGATCAAAAAACATATTATCCACGAAGGTGTGAAATGACGTTCCATAAGGGCATTGGATACCGTTTCTAATGCGCTTGCGCAATAGAAAATTATACCTATTGAAATTTGAACACAACATGTGAAGCAGAGCGAATTGCCTTTATCTGTTCTACGGACAAGACAAATATTTTTAATAACTATCTGTAGGTATGTTGTAATAATATTTTCTCGCTTTAACATTCGCTTATTTCGGCATGTGGAAAAGTGACAGACAACGAAAAAAAAGGAGAGACGTTGTGCAGAGTTAAGAAATCTATTTTATAGTCTAACAGTACTATTTATTTGGTTAAAACAGCATTATTAGTATATGCTAAGTACGTACGAACAAAATGGTCTATGTTGATACATCTAAACTAGTAAATTCACGTTTTACCTTGTTATAAATACGGCAGTAGAAGGTAAGTTAAATATAGAGAGTCCTATATCCACGTTAATAAGGGAGGTAGATTTGACCTAGATGCATCTAACAATACCGACATATCAATAGGAATTTCTCTGAACATTGACAAGTTTTATTTACAAGTTCGGTAAAATGCTGGCTATTTCTTAATGTTTAAAATATATACGTTGTTTTATCAATATACTTTATAGCCTATATGTTATTCTAGTTTATAAGCTACAATTCTGCTAAGTCTCATCAAAATCAGTCCAGTACTTTTTGTGTTAAAGAATGACAAACATCCATCCATCCAACCATACACCCACACAGCCATCCAAACTTTCGCATTTATAATAGGTATTAGTAGGATAGTTCAAATAACATAAAACAAACGCACATGTTTATTAAAATACGCAACGTATTTTTTTTAATAGCAACGTTATTTTATTGCCGGATAATATTATGCCGGGATAAGACGACATTATGATCTTTGTTACACAATCAAGATGAGATGACTGCCAAATGTCCAACAATCGTTGACAATGACTTGGATATTTTTACCTCCGAATAAGTAGGGTAATCGGCTATGTGACTGCTTTATTTAGGAGATGTATAGGTACTTCATTGTAGATTAACATACAGTGCCATTGTATTAATATTCAATCTAAGTAAACTTGGCCATACTTGAATCTCAACTTTTACTTTTGCAGTGTTTTTTTAAATATAATATATATACGTATAGATAGGTGCACCTGCAGTACGGATATATGCACAAAACAAAAGAGAAAAAAAATTGAACTTCTTTAAAAAGTTAAACGTAACATTATTTGCAGCCAGTCAAACAACAGCAAGGAGGCTACAACAGTAATACTACCTCTATGATAAAACTTCATGTCCTTCATACTCAAGTTTAAGACGTTCAAGCATCAAAAAGGGAAAACCCACCCTCCGGTTTTATCATTATCGTACGATTTGATCTTTATCCAGGCATGAATATGTTCGATATTTCCTTGACCGTGTACTGTCAGTTACGTAATAACGGAGCTCCTGCAGAGCGACCTGCACAAGATCATCGTGTCGCCGCAGCACCTCTCAGCAGACCACATCAAGGTGTTCCTCTACCAGATATTGCGAGGTAAGTGGATTTTCTTATATCTTCATACTTACCAGTAGCGAAGTGGAGACATTTTTCAAGGCTCAAATAAGTACAATTAAGTAATGTACAATATTATCACAGAGTTCGACATTACATGTATAAAGCTAACGACAATCCAGCCATTTAAAAAATAAAGCGAAGCGTCTGTGGTCTTGACTTGTAACCGGGAGGTCCCGGTTCGAGTCCGGCTACTGGACGTGTACCAATGGGACTCTTTTTCAGAGCCTATGTACGCAACGCAACGCTCGTACGTGAAGGACAACATACGGTGAAGGACAACATCGTGATGAAACCCGCACACCACAAGGTGTGTGAACCCTATAACGGCGATGGGCTGGCCTGTCACGTTGGGTTAAATACAAGTCCTTGAACGAGCCTTCAACCTACCTTTTTTATCAAGGGAAAATCCGTTATGTATACTCCGGGACAACGGTAGGGTTATGGGGATTTTAGTGAGTGCGTAAAACTCCACGGTGACCACTAGTAAGTTATTGCCAGGCCCCCGGAACAGCCTGAGCCACTACATCCAAGGGGTGATAAATACCAGCGTATATTCCATTGACGTAAGCCCTTGGATGTTGGGATCTCTCTGGCGTCGGAGATCTTTTAGTAAGATGATTTAACTGTAACTATGCAAAAGCTGTATCTCATGCTATTATGTCTACTTTTAAGCTTACAATAAAATGTGGATTTTATATAGATACTTAGGATAATCCGTTCGAAGCGCGAGCGTTACTAGTTATTTATTACTTCCTATACTCTCTACTTATAGAGTATATCCTTCTTTAAAAGCGCCAAGATTATCAGTAATAGTACGAGTACTAATATTTACGTTTACGGTTTAATAAAAAACGGAATCCCGACTAAGCCGAAAGTAAATAATCAATAGACAGAAGAAAATAATTTACACTTTCGGCAGACGCTCTAATTAAAAGACAGTTGAAGTTTTTTTTACGTCGACGGGAAAGTCGCGTCCTCGAAAGGATCGTTTATAAAAAAAAGGAATGAGTCTAATATTATGAAGAGGAAATGTTTGTTTGTTTGCATCAATAAGTAGGCTCCGAAACTGTGAATGGATCGATTGAAAAAAAAAACCCTCCACCGATGGGAAGCCACACTTTCATCAGGTGACACAGGCAATTTATCATCTCGTCATTTTCACGGGATCGACAAAAAACGGTAGTGCAACACCACGCGATGTAGTTAGTTATAGGTAAAGTAATTAATGAAAACCTACCTATTTCCTTCCGCTATTACCACGTCAACCTACATTTAAACTGTCTTCGAAATATTGATTTATATCTATATATAAGAGGTTATTTTCGTTACTTTGATAAACAACCTGAATTGGGCGGGGTGTTATATATATATATATAGGTGAGTGTATACTGTGTTTGTAACATTACACGGGTCGCGTGGGCGTTTTCTATAGTCACGAAGTTTATTACCTACTAGCTGTACCGCGCGGTGTTACTCGCTTTTTTTTTTCGATACCATGAAAATTTCGAGATGTATCCTGTTTCACCTGAGGAAAGTATGGCTTCCCATCGGTGGAGGGTTTTTATCAATCGATCCATTAGTTTCGGAGACTAATTGATGCAAACAAACAAACATTTCCTCTTCATCATCATCATCAGCCCTTTCTTGTCCACAGCTGGACATAGGCCTCTACAATTGCACGCCACTGTGATCTGTTTTCGGCTTCTCGCATCCTTGCCTGAGGGCGTCCTACACTCCGTTTGCCGAGACGAGGTCTCCACTCGAGAACTCGTTTTCCCCAACGGTCATCGGTTCTACGGCTAATATGGCATTTAAATGAATAACATTTCCTCTTCGTAATATTAGATTCCTTCCTTTATTTGTAAGAGTACTCTATTAATCCCTTCGGGGACACGACTTTTCCGTCAACGTATAACAACAATAACAGCAAACAGGATGGCGGTCAAACTCTTGTTCATGTGTATCAAAAAAAACTTTAAATTGAGTGTCCACGAAAGTGTTCATCTTCTGTCAAGTGATTTCGTTCCTGTGGGAATTTGGGGATAAAATATAACCTGTGTTGTTCAGGAATAATTTATCTTTCCAACAGTGAAATGTTTTTCAAATCCAGTAGTTTCGGAGCCCATTAAATTCAAACAAACAAACAAAAAAACAAACTTTTTTCCTCTTTATAATATTGGTATACGTTTAAGTTTCGTATCGAAAGTATAGTAAGTAAGCCTATGCCTATCCTGTTTTAGGATTAAAAGGCGTGAAGTGTAGTTTTTAACTAACTCAAAAAAGGAGGGAGTTTCTCTAATCGTCAGTATTTTCTGTTTGTTACTTCAAAATTACTGGATTCATTTAGATTTGAATTTTAATAATGACATCCTTGAGAAAACCATGGAAAGTTCGGGTTACAATATAGTCTATGTTGCTTCTAATACCTCCAAGTGTTGACCACAGAAGTATTTATCATGAATGGTTAAGTAGTTTTCGCATGAAAGCCAAGAAAAGTTACGTTAACATTGATGATATTAGTAGTTTTTTTAATTAATAATTTGTAAAAAAGCAAGCTAGATAAAAGCAGAAAATCTTTAGTGTTATTTATTACTCTGACTGTCCGGGACAGGGTTTAGGTAAAACTTAGATTTTTATTTCAGTACACTCTGAATTGAATGACTGAATTGATGGGCAGTGACCTAGAAAACTAGGTATTTACCATAAACCTAAAGTCGGACAGCGCTCAATATCCTAAAATGTCGTTACTTCAAAGTGGACTTTTTAAATCTACAATTGAAATTTATTTCATTTCGCCTTCACGATATCCATGCAAATTGTGTATTACAAACGAACCTAAAATGAATTCATAGCAGTCTACAATCATTTGATGAAAAAACATCATAAATATTACAAGAAAATATTAAGTTATCTTAGTGAAAAATATGATTATCAATGTCGCCGAGCTCTTTGAAAATATCATTGAATACGCATGAATAAGTAGTTAATTTGTATACAGTTCATGGCTGGATTCAATACATACGTATTAGTATATTGACGTGAAAGTGCCGATTCTTAATACAGTCGATATTATATTAAGATAACATAATAGCATCGCGTGCTAGGCTGCGACCTAATATAGTAAAATACAAAAAAAAATAATCTTTCCATAGCAGTTTTTTAACCCTCTCGGGTGACGGAACGAAACGATGACGTAATAATATAACTTAGAAAGATTTTTATAAGCTCTTTTGCACAGTTCAAAAGTATCCAGAGTAGATTAATAATTTTGCTATTCATATAGAATGAACTGAGGATTGGACTAGCGACCGAAAGATTCCCCTGATGAGTTCGGAAGCTTCGCAATCAAAGCGCGAAGGAGACAGCCAGAGCAGACCTGCTAAATCAATTATACGACCTCCAGCTACTGCTATTTCACTGCACCAAAACACGACACGCTGCATAAGAGCTGTACAACTCTCATGTAAAACATTTGAATGTAATTTACACTGCACGTGGTAGTTGAAAAGGGTTTGGATATTTCACGCGGTGATTATATAGTTTCATTGCCAAGTAATACTATGGTGTTTTTAAGTACCTGAATGTGATGGACATATAGTAGGTATAAGGTCCGGTTTTTTTGGTTATGCAAAAAGAGGTTAATGTACACACGTTAAAAGTGTCTAGGGATCAAGTAAATTTTAGAAGATTGCAATCAAAAATATATTTTTCAAAAACTGAATTCATTCATAATTTATTTAAAATGTGGCGATAAGTCATTGATACAGGCATGGGGAATTAGGTAGGAGACCAATCCAGAATATTAGGTTTGATTTAAATAAATTAGATTTTTTTAGAGCTAAAAATGTTCTTGATCCCTAGACACTTTTGATGTATGTATTTCTGAACCGTTCACTGTTTTCGATTATTTTCTTTCCTCCTCGATGTCAATACTATAGAGACTAAAGTAAGTTGCCTGCACGTACTATACAGAACATGAATATGACAGCAGTCACGTTCCCGTAACACAAGACCTTCGCCATTTGCTGCAGTTTTTCATCTGTAACTCTTTTGAAACTTTAATAGTGGTGTCATTGTACGTAGCGAAGGAGAGTCTCATTAGACACTGAAGTTCTGGAGCGAAGACTTATGAAAAATTCCCGCCCTCTCCGTTGGACAGTACTTATTAATTCGTGCAATTAATCCCCGGCGTATCGCTAGTACAGGCTTTCGTAGAGAAATGCGACCGTTAGACTTGTCGCGTTTCCATTAAAACTTCCTAATGAAACCGTTTTGATTTCCCCCAGCTAACTTTTTAAGCATTTCTTAAAGACTGAAAGGATGTCGCGCACTATTTATCACTTGTACCAACTTTGTTGTTGAATTATAACAGTACTTTCTCTAGTTTCAAAATGAGTGGAGACAGGCACGTTTCGCCGGCGGAAGTTGGTCGTCGTCGTACATTTTTCCAATATGCGCTGGAATGGAATTGGGAATCGCAGCGGGCGGGCAGGTGGATGTGTCGCGTGGCTGCAGCAGGCCGCCCGCCGCACCGCGCCAGCGCAGCGCCAGCCGCCGGTATGCTAATGCCGCTCCTTCCCGGCCCGTCATACCTCGCCCGGTATTAATAATGCAACATGCATCGGGATATGCGAGCCCCATTTATCGGAAATACTGCTCCATTTTGTAGCGCAAAAACTAAATTTAATTTCCCGCCTTAAATTGGAAATTTCGCTGTGCTTTCCGTCCAGTAAGCCGGCGTGATGAGAAGTGGCCGCGTTCGAGATCGTTTCGTAGATGCGCCAGTAACGATCTGAATTATGGAAATGAATCACTCCAGTGGAGGGTATCTGACTTGGCGGCGCCGATACATTGTCCAATATCCGTGCCTTATCGGAGTCACGTCCGCCTCAGGTCGGACGGATCCGCTCCCCTTTGCCGAACACTTTGCGACATGTTCAGAACGTTAGTGGCGTCAAATTGAGCGACAGTAATAGGCTTCTTTTGCGTCGGTCGGGGGATTCCTTGTGCCTCGGCTCGCTATGATAATCTGTACTTTCCAACTTTGTGATTATGCCAGCTGGAAGTGCGAGCCGGCGTGAAATAAATGAGATAATTACGAACGGAGGGTGAGTCCGGATGCAAGGAAAAAAGTCTAAGTGAAAAGCGTCGGCGGCGGCGGAGGCGGCGTCCAGCCGGCGGCGCGACGTCCGTCCTGTATTTCCCACTAATTGAATTACTGGTGTACGTCGCAGCGGGACACGGGCGACGCCGTGAAAACGCACTAATTCACCGGCATACATGCCACGAGCTTGTCACCCCGTCATGGATAAATGTTGCGTGTGCACACATACATGGCACACAAACCGACATAAACAAAGCCCCCGTGTCCAAAGATTTGATTATTTGATACTAGATAAGCTCATAAATTAAGAGCTTTTTTTCAGTTTAGATTGTTATGGTATAAAGTCACAGTTATACTGGAACTGGCAGAAAGTTTCAGGAAAGTGATGCTGATGTGACATTTTTTTTTCGTAACTCTGCTTTGCTTTTTGTTGCGCACGAATTTTTAATCTCTTCTCGCGTTACGGAGGGGGGATCTGTCGGAAATTGGCTTAAGAAAATGTTCTCGATCCTTCTCTATAAGTCTTTGTTATGCAGTGCGATGGATTAATGTTTCACTCGTATTATGATACGCTACACCCAGCATACTTTATCTTTGTCAAAAATACAAGACAGCGATGTTTTTTCCTGTAACCAATCTCACATGACGGTGTGTTTAGTATCTTGTTTATTTTGATGTTTATACGCAGTTTGCGTAGCTTTCAACGTGTTTTAGTCAGTTCACGAGGTGGCCTTTTTGCTAATTAAGGTTTTATTTCCTCGGCCTAGTCCGGGCCAGGTAGACGCTCGATTGAACTGGTTCCAATCGCCGTTTGCCGGACCTATGACCAATTCCGACAGATCTCTATTTGATGGTGACGCATTTACGGACCTAGATGATAGGTGCATAAAGGCTAAAGTACTTTATACTCCAGCCGTAACCTTGGAGGCTTATCAAATACGCGGGAAACCATCAAAGTGGTTTGTTTGTTGACGGAAAGCCACTGCGCGTGAGTTGAAGAAACCGTCGAGCAAACACACGTGCTTCTGCACATATCTCTCTGAACCGTTTCTGTTCACCAAAACTACGAAATGACAGTTCACAAAATGCATAGCCAGCCCAAATATTTACATATTATCACCCGAACTTGTAGCCACAAATGAACTTAACACTTGACTCGTGAGTCAAGACTAAATCTTTTGGTATTTTATTTCACGCGGCAAGTGATATATGGGACAATATTTTCTACTTTGAAGTTTTACTAATGACAGGTAATTTGCTGGGCAATGACGGCGTTGGGCCGGCCGTGTAATGGGCGAGTGCTCTGAGCCACTGACTCATGTAGGTACACCACGGGATTTTATTTTCTTTACATTCTTTACAAGCGGCAAATTGTTGGGGACTTCAAACAGACCATCCCGTACAATGTTAATGTCATATAAATAACGTAGTTTACTGCGTCCTATAAGATTGTAAAGTTGTTCGTTTACCGACTTGTTTCATACTAATAGTTCACAGAACTGTATACTCCATTAGTCACGACCAGCGTCTGGATGCCTGTGGCTATTTGATGACGCCGGGCGTCCTTGATAATGCGAAATATCTTCACTAGGGCCATAAAGGACTTTCTTTCCACAGTGAAAGGGCCTTGCCATTATTGTGCTTAATAATCAAAGTAGAGGAATATAAGCTAAATGATTGATTGATAAAAAACAGATTCTGTATAGCTGAATTTCCATTAGTTTTTTTTAATCGACGGTGTTAAATCTAAAAATAATGAAATATGAATTACCTTCACAGATAAAATGTCTAATAGTACTATAACATTTGAGGTTTGCATGGAAATAATAAATGCGGTTAAAGACCAGTGTGTGACGTTAGCTAGATCATTGTCCTCGGATCCGTCCCGAGTTGTTGCGCCTCGCTGCGCTCGCGCCGGTTTCGGTTCAACCCAGGTTTTTAGGGCGAACGACCTGCCTTGGGAGTGCCGCTGGGGTAAACTTTAGGCTAGGTATAGGCGGTTTTAGAATACGTTCAATGAAGTTGTATTAAACAGTAATTCTGATGGTTCTTTGATTTTTCAAAGGCAAATAAAACGATGAAAGTTTTGTTGTGTTTATTTATTCTTCACAAATATGTTAAAAAATAGTTAACGGGACAACCTACAAAATAGTTAAAGGGAGTTAACCTTTGTTGTGTCTTATTCATTAGCGATTAAAACAAGAAGGATAACCGATCAAAACAAGAAGGATAACCGATTAAAACAAGAAGGATAACGTCAGGACTGTATACTGTACGACTGTTATTATTTCTGATCTACTAAATATTCATAAAAGTCACTCGAGCTGTTTCAGGGGTGTGCGTCCAAGAACCGTGACAGGTTTTTTATATTAAGTACATAACAGATAGATATAATGCTTAGGTTGTTGCATTATGTTTCCCTTAAAAATAAACAGTACGTTGAGATAATACCTAACAGTTAACTTAATGAGCAATATAATATTATATTGTACGCCTATAGTTGCCGAATATCTCCAGATCGTCTTTATCACACATAGCTCCGGTAGTCAATCGGACCAATCAGTACGGCTCACTGCAATATCCAATATATATGCAATTATAAGCAAATACGTGGGCAGTATCGACCATCGACCCAGACACTTGAAACTATGAGCCGGTCGCTTTAATCGTGTATATCAATATGTGCAAGAGGTATTATCTAGTATCTACTATATAGAGATGATGATTAGATTAGCATTGCGGTTTCAGCAGTTATTGTATTATACATAATGTATATTATTTGTATACCTACATACATTCATCTCGAATACTGTTTACATTTCTGTACTACATAGTGAAATAATATACATAATGAGCAGTGGCGTGCACTGGCTTTTACGACAAGGTAGGCAGTAATCCCCAAGGATTGACACCTATGTATAGGTAACTTGTCTTTACGAAATATAATAGGTACATACTCATTCACAAAACACAGGATCTTCGTTAGTTCGCTAAGTCGTGAGTATAACAAAAAAAGTATCTAGCAATAACTCTACTGTTAGGTCGAATAACCAAAATATTAAGGTAGGCAGAGTCTTTTTGCCTATATGGTGTTAACGTCACTGACAATGAGGTGCACGTAAGGTGGGTGTAGCGGAAATAATAATAAGGTCTTGAAACTCAGAGGTCGCTGGTTCGATTCCCGCACAAGGGCGTGTATTTCGAATGCACGTTACACAGCGCGGTTTATGGTGAAAGAAAACATAATCGTGAGGAAAAACCTGCATACCGAAGACACGTCGATACTAAAGGGGTTCCTATTATGGGCTCTCTACCTATTACTTACATATATATAATTTTTAATGTGGGTAGAATTCGTAACAAATATGTAGGTTTAATTAAAACTACGAATATGAATTGACAACGACTTGTCCATAGTTTGACTTTGATTTATTCGGCATTCACTTGTAAATAAACAAACATACATTATGTATTTCTTACGATAGTAGTATCCGCATTGAAAATCGGTTGTATTAAATGATAAATCATTTAAAATGTCTTATAACAGTGCTATAATGATCAATTCCTTCAAAGAAAAGCGTGTGAACGATGTTCTTACTTAGATTTGTTCTGTACAGTTTGAAGGCATGTGTTTACTAATGGTTAATTGTTAATTAAAACGTAATCCGCATTCTGATTGATTTATTACGGTTGATCGTAATATCTGATACAAAAGAAAACATGCCATAATCTCAATGACATAAAGCTAGGTTTCCCGTAAACGTTCTAATACAAGGGAATCTCAGGTTGCCGCTTTAAGAAATGTTTTAGTTTGTAGAAAATTACTACTGTTTTAAAACGATTCACGATTATTTCATGTTTTATTAAGTTTGGAAAGTACAAAAATGTATCTGTTACTCTGTTAAAGATTTCTAGAATTTGATTTGCCGAATGCAGTTTTTGACGCTATCGTTCGAATAAAAACCTTTATAATAAACGTGCCTGGAAAGCCTGAATCAAATGTTGTTTATGAATATTTTTAATATTTCTCAAGGAAAGGAGGAGGAGGAGGTCTTCAAGTCACGAGTAAATACGTACCTAATGTCCAGCATTGAACATGTATGGGCTGATGATGATGATGATGAACAGATGAGCTCCATCGTAAACCACATCGCTGCTTAACATCAGGCAGGATGGTGGTCAAACGCTTCTTCACCGTGGTTACGCTAGTATATAAAAAAGGTGTAAATTCTAGTATTAACCCTAGATTGGTATCCACAGTGCAGTATAATGACTAAATCGTTAATTATAGAAATTTGTCTCCATTAACCACTAACTCAGGGTTAGCGAAGCGTTTGAACCATGCAAAGGGTTATTTGGTCAACCATTCGCTCTTGGTCTTCGAGTAAATTGGAATTTTGTGAACGAGTTAGCTCGTGGTATTATGTTAATGTTCTGACGAAAATATATTATAATGTAGGCGGATTTAACCCTCATCTTTATGCATACATTGTTCAAATACCTACTGACTAACACTTTTAGTGAAGGACAAAAGTAGTCGTGAAATTAAAGTACGGTTTTGTGAACTTGATGGAAGAACTTACAAGTATTGGGAAACAGTTATGTTACCTATGTTTATTTATTTCTCGATGATTGATGAAAATTGTTACTTCATCAAAGTAAAAAAGAGACACTTTGATCTAGTAACAATAGTAATATTATAAGGAGGAAATATTTGTATTTTTCTATGTATTTTTGTTACGAATAATCGCAATGGATATTGATAATTTTACCATTAAAATATGATTTACTAGATCAGCCCTGCGTAACATTGGTATATGAAATAGGTAAAACGGGATAGGTAGTTTAATATTACAGTAAGGTACGATTACCTTAATAATAATGTCGATACATTCAGTATAAGATAAAATTGACCTTCGCTTTTTTTATATTGCAGTAATTCTTATTATTCCGATATAAGAGCCTATAAAATATTATCGCAATTGCCCTCGACCAGTGCAGTTACACAACACCCCGAAAAAGGAAATATATAATCCAAAAAGCAGCAATTTTATAAAACTTCGTTAATATATAAATTTACTAGAAAACCTATATGCCAAATTTCAAGTCTCTGTGTGAGCGGTTTAGGCTGGACGTTGTCTTTCAAAAAGATATATACATATAAAATAAATACGTTTTGCACTAATTCTTATTTTATTATTATGAAATGCGCGCCTGATTACCCACAGTATTACTCTCGTAGGAATAAAAAAAATCAAAAACGTTATTTTTTTATGGTTGACTGGAATGCAAATGTACTTATTAGCTATAACGTATTCCGCATATAAATGAACAGTTTGTCAGACCTCTAATAGAGGCTTAATAACAGCGGTATCTTTATTCTTAGGATAGGGTAAGCGCTAAATTAGGTTTAGATCTCTCTAAACCGAACCAATTAATTGTAGTTTAGTCGAATCGCTGCGTTTAGTGTATTATATTAGTTTTTGATACTTGGATTTTTTTCTATTTGATTAAAACCGTTCCTGTTTATAGCACATGTGAGAGAACGATACCCGTATTCGCAGATTTTCTTAAGTAAAAAGCTTTCACCGTATATACGAGTATGTAGATACCGACGGGACCTAGAAAGATACATACATTCTCCGAAACACAGCCTATTGGGAAATTAAGGTTGCGGCATTGCGGTCCTACTACTTACTCACTGTATGTATAAAACGTGTAGGTAGCATATTCGATGTACAGCTTTTGTTCTTACGTACGTAAATAGGTAAGCTAGATAAGATAACGTTGTAGATATAGTTCGACAATGATCTTTTGGCGTGTGAGGACTGCGTTGCTTGTATATGAAATATTATCTATCAATACAAGACTATTGGCTTAGATGCGGTGCCAAAAGATTCTTGTCGCTCTCTATATATGTTATAGACGTAAGGGTTAAATGAAATAATGAGCTTTAAGATTAGAGTACGTAAGGGTCGATCTAAATCAGCTATATGATACACAATCAGATTTATACGTATGTTTTTCTTATAATAAGTAATGTGCTTTGTTATACTAAGCACTGTACATTTAATAAATCTATATATATATATAAAAGAAAGTCGTGTTAGTTACTCCATTTATAACTCAAGAACGGCTGAACCGATTTGGTTGAAAATTGGTGGGGAGGTAGCTTAGAACCGGGAGACGCACATAGGATACTTTTTACCCCGATCCTGTTGGTCGCGTCGTTATATAGAGGGTGTTATAGTTTGTATGCAAATACTGAAACTACGCGAATGAAATCGCGGGGCGTCCACTAGTATCCAATAAAACTTGGTTTCTTTCATTGTTGGTTCTATGTAAGGTTCTAAAAGCACTAACAGTACATTTGAAGTTCGTTCGTTAGTGTTCCTAGTGTACTATCTACAGGTCTTTCATCAGATGTAATACAACCCTAAATTTGGTTAGGAGGCGTTCTAGGTATAAGAAAATGTGAAATGTACGAGTTTATGAATAATTAACATAATAAAACGAATAAACCGCGTTGATAAGGTTTTTTTCTTCATGTAATGACTATTGGGACTGACTTATATGTTTAATTTCAATTCAGTACTTACAATCTTTTCTTAAAAAAGTTTATGTGTGTAGAACACAACCACCTATTTTTTAGACAAAATCAAACTGTTTTTGTGACTTTTTATTCTTTGAATTGGTAAATTTCGCGAACGATTTATATTTGACGTTGTATATGCAGGCCGAAGATTGTTGCTTCAGACTTTGTTCAAACACAATATAGATACAGGGTGTCTGTGTCACTTGGCACTCTACCTATTGAACTTATCACACTAACGCCCTCTAATATATTCCAGCCAGTTCCAACAATCGCCGATAGATGTCACCTTGTCACGTGTCGAGTAGTGTCACAAAGCAAACTATACCGCACCTGGTATTCATACAAACGACTAATGTACAAAGGCCTCATCACAATTTTCTTGTTTGTTACGAACGACGACCGATAAGTACCCTCCATTAGCGTCGGCGTATCAATTTTCAATCATATTGTCTTGGCTTCAGAGCGAATTCGTCATATTTGTTAAGTTCAAGAGGGATTTCTAAGAGTTCCGAAATGGAAATAATAATTGATTTATTTTGATTGAGTTTAAAAGGTACCTAAGTAATTTGTTGTTCATAATAAATACTACCTATATAGAACAGTTTCGCCTAATATGATTTTTCCAACGAAGGCTTCTAATAGTACACCTACTTGTTAACCATTTTTAAGTTCAGACAGTCACAAAATACAAATATTAAAAGAAATATGGTTGGTAATTATGGGTCTATACAAAATATGTTCTATTATCAAATGCATACATATTGTATTGCCAATCATCCTTATCAAGACCTTTTCTTCAAACGTTGTATTTTTCTTAAAAATAATAATTTTGTACACATTCGTGGACGGCGAGTACACATTATTTCCGTGACTAGCGTCCTTCACAAGATGACCTGAGTCGCCGCCGGGCGAGGGATCGTGACAGGGGTCGTGACAGTCATTGTCTCCGTTCCAAATAAGTCGCCATTGACTCGCGCCAAGAGATAGGGCTTCCGACTGGCTCCATGCTAGCTGTATTCTATAATTGTGCCAAAATATATACTTAACTGTGTGTAGGTAGACCTCGTGGCTGTTCTCTTTATTTATTTACCTGCGACCTGGTTTTTGATGGGTCATTAGATAATTACTGGTTTTTTTTTAGAAGTGTTCTATTATTAATCTGCTTTATTTTTTTTCTTTGTGAATTAACTATCTTTGTCCAACGCGATGTTTATCAATAATGAAGCTGTCAATACGCGCCGTTCAGATTCTTGTCAGTACGAATAAGGTTGTTTTTTGCGTAACTGAACGAATGGTTTGGTGAAATATCGCTATTGACAACTTACATTCACATGCTACATGTAGGTATGTATGTGTATGTGCCCTACACATTACAACTTCTGATTTCTAAATAAGTTCTTTATTTTTTATTTTATTTACTTTGTTGAGACAACCATGCAACAGACATGGAACTGTAAAAGTTCCATACTTTCTTACATTTTCCTATATCTGTATTATCCGTAGAGTTGGTACTGTTAGTTACAGATAGATTACATTACATTTGTGCTTGGCTAGGTATATAGCTATACAAATTTTAGTGGCTTCTGTCAGTGTTCAAGGTATTTTTGCTTGATCCATACTCTCGAACGATAAACCTCGAGAACGACATCCATTGCGTTTTTTAAACATATATTACTACGACTACAGTTACGATTAAGGGTAATGTAAATTGTATTTCTGCCTTTCTTGGTTTGTTTTAAGAGCTTTGTTTACGCTGGTGTTGTCTTAATACTGAGTGTAAAAGGACCCCGAGCAATGGTCTCAGAAACGCTATTAGGTTCGTCAATATGAACAACTTACTATGGCGACAATGCGGGGAAAAAAATTAGAAATTTTTCATCTGCATATGACTATTGACTAGATTGGCTTCAATTGGGTTCCGAAATTCGTAGTCACGGCCCAAAAAAAAAAAAAATTTTTGCTCTGTAATAAGAACCGACATAATATGTTTGCCGGGAAATTATGACCGTCCTAACATGTTAATAAAAATCTATTCCAGGTCTCAAATATCTGCATTCGGCGCGCATCCTTCACCGGGACATAAAACCTGGCAACCTTCTGGTGAACTCCAACTGCGTGCTGAAGATCTGCGACTTCGGCCTGGCCAGGGTCGAGGAGCCGGACGCCAGCCGCAATATGACACAGGAAGTCGTCACGCAGTACTATAGGTCTGTATAAGTACAACATACATTCGTATACGTCACGTCCGATTCCCAGCGGGGTAAGCAAATACCATAGACCTCCACATACCGGCAGTTCTTTTTGGCAAATCAAAATTTGTTTTGTTACAAGTGCTATTACATTCAGATATACAGTAGTATAACACAAAGATTAATTAAAGTCGTTTATGACTTTAAAAAAAAAGTAAACATATTTCTTTTACTGGCCAGAATAACCGGGAAGAAACTGGCATGTTTTCAAATTGTCAAGGACTAAGTAATTAACATTAATATAACTTAATACTTATTTAACAACTGCTTGATGACGGGATGCGTCCCCTACTGCTGAACAGCTGAAGGGAACTAAATTATATTACGATATTATAAACGATGGCCTCTTCCACGTCCATATATACTCGCCGGTTTCTTCAAAGACTTCGCAAAACTGATCAATGATTTATCCTTCTAGGACGACTCCGACGTTTTTTTCTGTTATACAATTGCAGAATCTTACTTAAGAATTATGAATTAAAACCATATCTGGAAAGTTGAGTGCATTTGGATATTTCATCTACCTATTAATGTACCTATTTAAAAGTATTTTATGCAAGTACATATAGCATAGTTAAAACAAAAGTGACACAAAACAAAATATGTCATTTTATGAAATTGAACCTTAACATAAAAGATACAAAACTTAAATTACAAAATCGGCATGTTATGTTTTGGGTCCTTTTTGTTCTAACTATGCGGTATATCAGTCTGTGGACACTCAAATGAAATCATTAGACGTTTTATAATGTTATCACGTGAACGTTCGGGATGTATTCCCGAAAAGGTTAAACTTGCTTGAAAATACATACACTTGGAAAAATAATAGCCTTAGTAAATAATCAACTTGTCCATCAATAAATTAATATCTACTTACAAAGTATTTTCCAATACCTACTACGAAGCTCGATAAAATTGGGCACAAAATCTATTCTATCTATTCCGATGACCGATATCGACTAGCGGTCGGCGCAGCTGTATTTCGGACAAAGGTCGCGAGTTCGATTCTTTAGTGGCTTAGGCATTTATTGTTTGCGTCTGGGCGTTTGTATGTTGTTAGTCTATAAATGTATATTGTATATGTGTGTATTTAAAATCCTAGTGTACGTGGACTTTATCTATATATATAAAAATGAATTGATGTTTGTTAGTCTCGCTAAAACTCGAAAACCGCTGGACCGATTTGGCTAATTTTGGTCTTGAATGACACGTGGAAGTCCAGGGAAGGTATATTTCTTTCAATACACGGGGTAAAAAAGCGACTTCTTATGGCAAAACAAATGTTTGCCGGGACAGCTAGTTGTGAATAAATTTGACTATCGTATCAGAAATCATTGGTTAGCGATAGTCAGTGGAAATATTCTGTGATGGCATTTATTAATAACTAGCTGACCTGCAAAAGTTGTTTTGCCAGTGTTCCTAACCCATGTGTTATAAACCTTCCTCAAAATCTCCTCTATCTACAAAAGAAAACCGCATCAAAATCCGTTGCGTATTTTTAAAGATCTACGCATACATAGGGACAGACAGCGGGAGGCGACTTTGTTTTATACCTCTACTATGTAATGAAGCTTTTTTCTGAATTATGTAGACTCAGCGCGATACCTTTGGGTTTAGCCCTGTCTTTTTTAATGTGAGGATATGTGTCAAACAATATGTCGTTGTACCCCATTGTACTGTACCCGGTCGTGTCAAAATATGTTTGATTTTCTATTGGACATGTAATGACCCTAAGACCATGTTGTAATGCAATTGCGAGTAACATTTTAAGACCGTGCACAATTGTGTTGCCCTACACCGCACCAGTAGTACGTCATCATCCGTCGGTGGCTGGGTATCTCAAAGGCCGGGTGTAGCAAGCGCGTGTCTGAATGACTTGAATGGGTGACCTTTGCCTGCTTCGTTGACCGCACTTTGGAAAGTAGGCCGCGCCGCCTCCATGCTGAATCGACAATGCCCATTTTTTTTTCTACTTTTCGCTATTTCTTCTTTTGCGTTTTTATGATTTTTGAGATTTCGTTGTATCCGAAAGAGGATCTCTAAACCTCTGTGGTGTCATTAGTTCTCGTAGACTTTTTGCAACAATGCAATGATGGCCGGTTGATGAGAAAGTGAAGTAATTCTTATTGTGTGTTACAAAATGATGGATTATTTATTGTTCAATTCTGCTTATTTTATACAAAAATATATCTGAGTAAAGTCTAGACACTAGACAGATTGCATAATACCTTGCATATGTCTACCTCTATAAATAATTGCATTATCTCAATTTTACTTTTATACAAAGTTTAACAAGATGAGAAGCGATTGGTAAAACGTATTCATAAATCACATAACATATTAATTAATGTTGCGTTGGTTGCGCAAGTCTGTTTAATTACGTTGCACGTAAATTTCATTTTGTACATAAAATTAGCAACCATTTTGCATAAAATAATAAATCGTATTTTATGACTGCATGTTGTCTATGTATGATCAGTTGGCTGTTGGAGAGAACTAGGTCATGTAAAGAAAGTTTTTATTAATTACTTTAAAATTTCCTAAAATAACTACTGAAGCGTTTTATGCATTTATATTTAAGTAGTAGTAATAGTGGGTCATCCGGAATGAAACCCTGTGGTTTTTAGTTTTAAATATAATGTGTAGGTATATTTATTATAAATGTCCTATGACAATGGTAAAGAAATTGCAAGGAAACTCGCTTTCCAAAGTCGTGTGTCTGTAAATTCGCTAACAACGATGTGACACAAAGTTAAATGCGTTTGATAAAATTGATTGAAATTTACACTCAAATTTCAGTGCAAAAAATAAGGTGCTCATTTTCTTCGCTTAACAAGTGCCTCTGGCTATCCCTTTTTGTATATTTGTATTAGGCAAGTGTGGAAGTAACTTGTCAAGTTTCACCTAACCAATAACAGATAACTAAGAGTACATAAGTTTCTGTCGTTTGCGGTTTACCCAAGGCTTGATGAGTGAGAGGCTCTGCTTTACTGAGTCACGAACAGCAATCGTATTATCTGTTATTTATGTAACATCATTATCATTAGTCTACGGCGAGATAGAACATTTTTTTTTTACGAAATTGTTGATGCTGTGGTTCATTTATTCCCAGTTCCTTTCTGAAGGAAATTTACACATTTTTGTTCGAAAAAGGAACTGATAAAGTGTGAATAAACCCTGTGGTTGAGGGTGTGTAGGAGGCTCCTGGTAGAAATTTAGTCCTTTCATGCCGCTGACTTTAAATCAAGCCCTTTAACTATAGTTAACTTTAAGTAGGTAAGTAAAATTAATGATATGTTAACTTCGATGAATGCGCTTTGTTCCTGAGCTGTCAGTCTTTTTGTAAAAATATTAAATACATATATCTGACAGTACAGGATGTCCGAAAGAGTCAGGCAACTGTGTGTGAAATGACCTAAATTTTTGTTAACGAGGATGCAATCCTCATGGGCACCCCGCCGCCGCTATGAGGTAGTCAGAATTTTATGTATTGAAAACTGATGGCCTTTATTCTTCAGCCTTCAGCTGTTCTATTCATCTGCGCCATGTGAAACGGTCATGTCGTAACTGTAGATTATTATCATAAAAAATAAATACACTCCACGCCTTTTAATCCCAAAGCGGGCGGGGTAGGCACTTGCTTAATAAGCAAATGCCCACGGTTCACCGAGCGTATTTAACCCAACGTGACAGGGGGTGAGCCCATCGCCGTTATAGGGTTCACACACCTTGTGGTGTGCGGTTTCATCACGATGTTGTCCTTCACCGTACGAGCGTTGCGTCGCGTACATAGGCTCTGAAAAAGAGTCCCATTGGTACACGTCCAGTAGCCGGACTCGAACCCGCGACCTCCCGGTTACAAGTCAAGTATCCGACGAACTGGACCACAGACGCTCTATTCTTATCATACTTTTTTTTAAATTTGCAGAGCACCGGAGATTCTAATGGGGGCGTCGCACTACTCGGCGGCGGTGGACGTGTGGTCGGTGGGCTGCATATTCGGCGAGCTGCTCGGCCGGCGCATCCTCTTCCAGGCTCAGAGCCCTGTGCAGCAGGTATGAACATACCCTAACTACTCTTTTCTTTATCACTTAACATCAGGCAGGATGGTGGTCAAACGCTTGTTCATCATCATCATCAGCCCATATTTGTCCACTGCTGGACACTTGTTGTTGTTGTTGAACGCTTGTTCATAGTGATTAAAAAAAAAACTATGAACAAGCGTTTGACCACCATCATACTCATATACAATGTTAAATTTTAAGCTTTTGATTGCCTTGTCCTTAACTTATGTGTGTATTAATGATTGTTTTTCCTATTGTTTCTTTTATTTTTTTTTTCTCATGTGCGTTAGTTCTGAAGTTGGTAAATAAACATAAACATTTTACGGTCGGTCAAGAAAATGGTCTATCAATTTCGATGACACTTCCTGTGTCACTAAAACATCAATAAGGTAGAGTTGGGATATTGTGACAAGTGAACAATGAACCTTAATGTTTAATGACATTCATAATAATATGAGTTTCAACCTTAGGGTGGTAGAGCAGAATCTTGGCCGACTGTACAATGTTGGCGAAACTACTAAATCACTCGGCCCATCATGATTCTTAATAAGTTTCGCCAAGGAAACCCATGACAAAATGTCATGGAAAAAAAAACAAAGTCAATGCCGTAGAAATGCGGTCATTGCGGAGCATGAAAGGTGTGACATTGAATGACAGGATAAGGGATAGTGTGATAAGGGAAAGTTGCGGTTTGAAGGAAGACGTAGTGACCAAGATTGAAAAGGGCATGCTTCGGTGGTTTGGGCATATGGAGAGAATGGATGAAAGTCGATGAACGAAAGAGATTTATATGGGTGATGTAATGGGCCGGGTGAGTAGAGGTCGCCCCAGAAGGACATATACAGACCAGATTGGGGATGTCCTGGCCGAAGGTGGCGTGAAAAGTACTCGAAACCGAAGGTCATGTATGAAAAGATGTATGAATGTAGATGAAGCGAAAGAGGTATGGCAGGACCGTGACAAATGGAGATCTGTAGTCTCTGCCTACCCCTCTGGGAGACAGGCGTGAAGTGTATGTATGTATGTATGTCGTTAGGGGGGCGTTCGGGGACGATCACTTTTGTTTTCGTCATAAATGACGTTCATCAAGCTTTGTGTTATGCTACTGTATATCTAATATATCTGTATGTTATAGCACTTATAACGATGAAATAAAGAAATTTTTGAGTTTTGACTTTGACTTAGGTTATACACTTCTTTTAAATTGTTTTTAAACCTCTATCATTACTAATAAAACAAACTCTGAAACGAACTCTGTCTTCAAAGTGTTTGCCCCGGTTGCAGGTCCTATGCTGTAAGTATGTTAGTGTGTAGTCCTCTAAACCTGTCAGGTAACACCCAAGTATCTAGTCCGCTTGTATGTTATCGGGTTATATACTAAACCATTTAGCAAATGCCTCTGCCTAGCCCGCTTAGGGAATACAACGCGTAAAGTGTATTTATTAATTATTTTATCTTCGAAACAAGCTATAGTCATTACTGGAGCTTCATTTCAAGTTATTATATACAAAGCACCTCAAGTGAGACCAAAAACGACATTTAACACATAGGTACACCTATTACATCAATGGCAATACATTCCTCTGTTGAATGTGACTAATTGACTAGTAATTCTATTGAAAGCCTTGTAGCCATTGCGCTGCGCTATCCCGCAGTGGAAGGTAATTAATTACCTATATTTGAAGAATCAATAAACATCAAAGCTTATCCACAGGTACGAGGTAGAATACTCTTTTGGAGATTATCGAGTTCCCTATTGTTGTGGTTTTGTATGAGTACGATAATGTGCGCGCGTGAGCAAACATTCCGAGTCATACATTTAAATATCTCGCAATCACGGTGAGCTAAAAAGTTTAAACTCTTTTTAGCTCACAATATAATGGCGAAAAAAATATTTGTCTTATATTCATCATTAGCCCTATGACGTGGAGTATACCTGGTGAACAATATTGAGGAATTATTGCGCGTTTCATTACCCGTAATGTTTGCTCACATGTGTATTCTATGATATAGTCTGTTGAAATAAATAATTGTTTTTGTTACATGAAACTTGATCTAGTCCACAGAACACGAGCTTGTCCGAGCACAACAATAAATGATACAATGTGCCGTTCATTTAGCTATATTAGTGTGGATGCCGGGGGCCGGGGGTCGAGGGTCGGGGGTCGGGGGCGGGGGAGTGAGTCAGCATCAATCAGTGGCGTTTTGCTTGATGCGTGGCTCAAATTGTTCAGAATTAGTGAATTTTCGGCTTGACGCCGCGCGCGGTAATACGTGACAATATATTGGGGATTACTGGAATTTATGAACGCAGCTCTGACCCGCCACATACTTGATTATTGAGTGAGCTACGGCACATTATCTCACTATTACAACGCCGCGCCACACCGTGCGTGGCTACTTTGTCCGGTTAAGCATACAAATCTGTTACACGTTGATTGGCCGATCCTACTATTCCCACTGGACATTTCACTGATATTTCCGGGAATTTCCATGATAATTATGGTACGCGCGTAATTAGGTCTGGGTATTATTTGATAATAGTGTCCAAACATAAAATCTTTCATAATATTTTAATTGTAGGAAATGTGCTACTGTACAGTGTGTGGTCCACAGCCGGGGCAAATACACACATCAAAAGTGTCTAGGGATCAAGAACATTTTTAGCTCTAAAAAAAATTTAATTTTTTAATGACTTTTTGAATAAATTATGAATGAATTCAGTTTTTGTAAAATATATTCTTGATTGCAATGTACTTGATCCCCAGACACTTTTAATATGTGTATTAAAGTCGGAGGCACTGTAGGTGACCAGTAATTGAACCATAGAGGTCCCACTTAGAGAAAACTAAAACTTAACTTTTAGTTTTTTCTTAAACAAAGTAAATCGTATTTTCATTGTATAAGCTGACAGCTTTATTGATCATCGTTTTCGACGGACATTTCAAATGTCCACGAGATGACTACCAAGCACGTACCCTGTACCAAGATACGAAGTTATCGTTAATTGCAGAATACATTACCTGTAAGATTTAACTTTGTGTAGTGTGATCACAATAAATATGAACTTAGGAACATAATCTGTGATAGTAACTTAAAATGACCTTAGCAATCTCCGTTTAAAATGTTTTCCCCGGTTGATGATGCCATTACTGGTTAGTAGCGATAGTACAGATTGGAATGAATATTCCCCACGGCACTGGTAGTGTGTATTGGTAGTGCGGTGGGCAAGGAATGTTTCTAGTACTTTGTATTTTTTTTATTGTTTAGTTCAACAGGTATAGTGAAGGTAGAATGTTTGGACGAAAATTTCCTCAGTGCATGTATTGCACTGGAAATACTGCTACTTTAAAAAATATCGATATTAATTATTTTTAAGCTATCGAGCTTTTCAAGTATGATTAATGTGTAACGTGAAGCTTTTCTAAGTGTTGTGTAAGCCCCGCCAGGTGTCAGTTCGTAATTAGCGAGTGTGTGAAGCAGGTGCCTGAAATCCCTTTTTAGAACGCAATCAATTTTACATCTCAAAGCTGCCGACCCGCGAGCATCGACGTGCCCCAACGGACTATATTTTTATGTTGCATAATCAATATATGTATAGATAATTTACAAGCCTTTTTAAGATAATACTCAGTCACTACGAAATCGTTAATTTATTACCTTTTGAAGGTAAAACATAGATACATAAACGTCTCGTCCGTTTCCCAGAAACTAGACACAGACAGGTAAAAGTTAATCGATAATTTTATAAATCGACATTCATCTTATAATTTTATTAGTCAATTAACAGACATTGAAAGTATAAGAATATGTTGAACCTTCTATCAAGATTCTAAAAGAGCCATTATTGTTTTCAATCTTGTTCACCACAACTTTCAATCAACTTTTTCACATTCAGCTGTCGTACTGATTCTTATTCTGTATTACTAAGACTCCACATTTAATGTGTTTTAAAATTTAAATTCATATAGGTAGTTCTATTCTAAATGATGCTCAGTGATCGTAGACATAAGGGAGTCGTGGAAACAGAACGTCTTAAACGTCGCGTATTACTTTAATGAAGTGGTGTTCTGTTTCAGCACCACTAAGCGTCTGTTTTCAAATTGAACGTTATAAAACGTTGTAAATTTAATACGATTTGTTTATCTCTTTGACAGCATGTTTACGTAGGTGTTTGAGTTTATACTCGTAAATTGCCTCTACGTACTCTTCTTGAAGCTGAGGCGATAAACTTAAAAAAAATAATTATCATCCCCCCAATAACGAGTTACCACATTTGCGAATCACGTAGTGAACTCTTAAGAGGATCCCTATGTATAATATATTAGATGAAGACTACATGTGAACAGTAAGTGCTGTATAATACAACGTTTGTTAACAGTAAATTGACACACGTTTCAAGTCAGACTACGCGGCGTAGACGGTGCTACGCCGCTACGCCCGTAGCACGAATGAAACAAATGCATTAGTGCTGCCTACGAACTGTGTACAAAGTAAATGTATTATATTAAATTGAGAACAATAGCATTGACAAAGCGTGAGATATTTTATTGTACGGTCTGCTCTCATTCTCATTATTTTTATATTACTTATATTTATACCGTCATACAAAAAAAAAATCGCAATCCTAATTGATTGGCTTTTGACATTTATAATTTAAGTTATTGAAATTACGAAATTCAATAAATAAGTAAAATAGTTCGATTATATTTTGTCCCAATTAAAATCCCCAACAGTCGGTGTATTGTATAAACCTCGCAATAAATCGTATTATAATCAACTTATGAACTATGCAAAATAATTGTCAGTGATCGAAACAAAGGCAGCAGTGAGATGAAGGCAGGTCCTCGCGGAGTGATAGGGAGCGCAGTGGTGCTCGGTGAGCCCGAGCCGGGCCAGCAGCTGGCGCGCCGCACAGTGAGGCGGGCGGCCGCTCGGGCAGCACGCGTCGCTTCGTCTCGTCCCGCGCCCACGACAACAATGCGTCAACATGAACGGACCAGTGACATCTCACCTGGGAGGCTGCCTACTGTGAATTTTATTAATGTGTAATTTTATCTTCCACTAGGTACTTCAAAAGTTATTAGTGAAGTGGACGTATTAACTGATATCGTGTTTCAATCAGCTATTAGCTGCGTATTAAGATAAATTATAATATTATTGTGACTAACTGAATTTATTGCCTCGTAAAATTATAAAGATATTTGGTCAGAGTGGTAGGTCAGTGAGTGTGAAGTGAATGGATTATTGACACAAAACAAGCAACATTTTTGTCCAGTATAAGTTCAGGACACGTCCAGGTGCAATGGTGACAAGTGGCAGGGAACAATGTCAGTGGCTCATGGCTTCTTTTACCTAAAGATACTGTGGAGTCCGTCAGCTGCACTTTGACGAGTTAATGTGAGTAACTACATATGTACCTACATGTTTTTAGTTAACCTCCAAATCAAATTGTAACTTTTGTCGTAAGACGGCTATGGTATAAAGTAATATAATAATAGCTTTATTTCACAGACAACAGGAGTCCAAATGTTTAGTAGGTACAAATTATAGTTTAATGGTGGCAGCCGAATTATATAAGCCGAATTATTTCTATTTATTATCATACTAATATTTTCTAAAGCTTCTAGGAACTAACGTTGGAGGAACACTCGATATATGTCTGGAGTAGTGTCCATTCATATATCAAGCTCAACTTGTCAGTTGTATGGCAAATACGGAACAACCAGTTTCAGTAGATCTGTAATAATGTTTGTATCAAGTGATGGCGCATTTGTTAGTATGGGGGTACTTAATTAAATAGCAGCGATGTCATCCTTAGAATAGTGTAGCAAGTTTATAATTGTTTAGCAATCGATCATTTTGAAAATGAGAAATAGTAAAAGGTTAAACAGAGTATGTTACGAATGCATGTTTGTCTCATATGCAGAAATCATTTTGTATAAAAGGACGTAAGGACGTCGCCTCGGAAAAGGAAGTATGGAGAGGTATCGTGGAGGCCCTGTGCGTTGGGCTGCATCAGGCTCGCTGCAGCGGCATCGGACTGGAAAAATAGAATGCTAACCGAACTTAGAGTCAAATTATATTTATGTTGATGCTCCATTATGCATGTTAGTTATAGTTACGTTTGTACGATCGGTTAAAAATGTAGTCTATTAGTTTTTTTCAGTTCCTATTGAAATAAAAAGTCATTAAGGTAGTTTTTTAGAGTGTGATAAGGAAAAATGAATCTTCCTATCCAATGGCGTCTTAATATCTAAAACAATCTTAGGATGGTGGTACATTTACATACACCTTATCTACTTTACTCTAAGGCAGTTTATAATAAAATTGGATGTTAATTATGACAAACGATGCATTAAAGATTCGTTGAGCATGATACGTAGCTCGACGCCAACAAATAAGTTTATTTAAAATGTATATAGAAAATGTTTCAGCTTCTAGCCTCCTTACACACGTCATGACATTTTCAATTCAGGCCAAAACAGGGTGGTCCCAGGAGGGCGATTCAAAGTAAGAGGTTGACTCCGACCAGCTCCAGGGAACTGGGGGATAAAAGCTATTTGTCTAGTGGAGTTGCGGAGCGCCGGACAAAGTTTGTGCTGTCCGGCCTTCGACACCCGGGGACAGCTTACTCTCGCTCTCGGGAAGCAAAATAAAGTGGCCCAATTATATTTTGTAGGTAGGTCTCGACTTGGCACATGTTTATATGTGTAATTTAATCAAATGTGTACATTTATAGGGTAGGTAAGGCTCACATCACGAATAAATGGCGCGAAATCAGGGCCCCTGACCTCGGCAAGATTTATTGCTTTAGTTTCGTTTCACCGAATGCGACCCTGCCCAGTGGGTGATCTGTGTGGGTGGCGACAATCATTCTCCAATAAGCTATCTCTTTCTGCTGCCTAAGGAGTAAACGAACAAGCCTGAAGAGCTCTTAAGTAAGACATGTGATCTTCTTTCAAGGTCGATTCTTAGCACGGGTCAGTTCAGATTCGTTGAATGCGTGTGGTATTATTTTTATGCAGAAATAGAAGTTTTGTGTTACTTTTTCACTGCATAGGCCAATACTGGATGACTACTTCGGATAAAGTATAAAATACAGTAGAATACCTACCTACATTAATATAACACAATTTAAACGCAGAACGAGTGGACGTCCAAGGACACGATTAATGTCGTGCAGGATGACAGGCGCGCCAACGGTCACTAAGTGTGATGCTCTGGACCGTGTGAAGTGGACTAAGAGTTGTCGGAAAGCGGAAATACATAACAGTTATTAAAATAAAATGTACTCATCTTGAAAAGTTATTATTGCAGTGTTTTATATTCGTAGGTATAATATTATCTGGACGAACGTCAAATTACAAGTAATAAATATACGTTCCTTGTTATATATTATTATTCTGCACCTGAATATCATGAACGAATTCCGCAAAGAAAAAAGACATTCTTGTAATAACTTCGGAGTTTTCAGCACAATAACGTGCATGCCTATATCAGCATGTACCTTATGATGTTGGTAGAGTTACGTGAAGGGGTGCCGTGTTCTTCATTTGTTTTCAATATGCCGTAAAAAATGTACCCCCGGGGTAGTCTCCGCACCGCTTCATGAGCAGTTTAATTTCCGGCTCTGCGACATGCCCCCGCCTGCACAAGTACACATCCTCACTCCTACGCGTGTTCGAGTGTCACCGAGTGTTGTCTTCAGAGTCGTCAGCCGACAACTTAGCCAAGTTCTGATATTAGAAATAGAAGATGTATTCTTATTTTATAGTACCAGTTCACGTAACATTTCCACTTCGAAACTCGCCCGAACTTAGCTCTTGCCACCTTACGTTGGTAAAGTTGTACCCACATACGTTGAGGCGTGAGCTTCCGCTGGTAAGAGTGGTGCAGGTGGCGCAGCTCTCGGCGCGCTGGTCGGAGCCAGTGGGTCAGTCCGATCACAAAGTTTAGTGAAAGGCCGTTACTCACCGTATCGGATAAATATATCGAAAAGCGACGTTTCATGAAACCGGTGCAAAAGTTGTTTGGTTAACGTACAGTCGCGGTGCTAGCCGGGAATATTAATGGAGATGGAAGAAACTACTTTCTCTGGGAACAATAAGAACAAAACTAAACAGTTAAACAACAAAGTTCAAGAGACTGACATTGACACTGCTCGTTGATCCTTCAGTATCCTTAACGTTAATTACTTGATACATAACTTTCTTCCAGAGGGCTAGGCAGGGAAAATCAATTTCCAAGAGTACTGTCCTTCTATACTGTGTTTTTGTATTGATTTAAAAAGAAAGAAAAAAGAAACAAACTGCATTTACGAAATTCGATCACGAAAATTCCGTCAATAGTTCCCGTGGCCGTGGAGCGAAAAGCAGTAAGTTGTTTCTTTGTAATGGAATGATGGAGGAGCGGTCAGCCGCGGCCTCCGGGGACTCCGCGCCTCCACGCGATCATAATGCTGTCGGAAAAACTCCGCGCCTTCCACTTCTCCATTGATTGATCGCCGAACTTGCCTACAACATATATGGGCCTGACTAGCAATCTGATTTCGGTCAAAGATTAATAGGGTATGTTTTGCATAATACATTTTATTATATACGCGAGACACGCCAGCGTCACAGACATAGGACTGTATCTTGTACTTTATACTATTTTTCCGTCCTTCCCGACTGTCACGCTCGAATCAAACGCGATAAAAAATATGATATTTTGTAAAACAGAACATACGGACGGATGATTAAGATGAGTTTTAGTACCTACTTAAGTCACATGTATACAAAGTTGTATTGATTGATTTTTTAATGGAAAACCGATCATCTTAAATCATAAACGTTGGCAAAACTCGAGAAACTTAGCGTCTTTATCATGTACACGTACTTGTAGAACTGATTATACATACGGACAGAAGTAATGTTTAATGATATCGAACCCAACTAATATTGATGAAGCGAATAACATGTGAGTTATTAATTGTTATGAGCAGTAATAATTTTGTTACGTCTTCACCGAAAAACTACGGATTTTAACGAAGCTCGTCGTGGAAAGATAGATTACCTACCTACTTATCTGGACTAGGACGTGTGGTTTACCCCGCAATTACCACGGGAACAGAAAATATGATTTTGGGGAAGACTGGTCTAATTATAGATCACACGCGCTCACTTATATTATTAACTGATCGTTGAGCCGGTGGTATTTGTTTAGGTATAACTATTATTTTATTAGGTTCCTAATAAGTGGGCTTTGCTTAGATAGAACAGCTTTTTATTATTGGATAGAGTTCACGTGTGAGGGGAGGTACCAATCTATCATTTGTTTCAACCTATTCTAGTAACAACGGTCACTGTTTTAAGCTCAAATCATTCAAGTTAGGGACTAATATATGGTAGGGTATAATATACGAGTATGTTAAGATGGTAAATATAATTCTTGTTTCAATGTGTTCTGCTTTTTTTAAAATCATAACAAATAACTTAGAGAGAGAGAGAGACACTGATAAATTAATGTAGAGACTATAATATAAAACAAACAGTGAACAATAAGAATAATGATTATAGTAACAATAATAAATTAAAAATAATAATTATAATAACCGACTTGTGAAAGTCGTGTCTCACAAATATGTGAAAGAATAACAATAATAATAATCGCGTTCAAATATGAAGAATTCAATAATTGTATAATAACATTTGTTTATTAGAATGTGACTGAGTTTTATTTTGAAGGTATTTCTATCCATCCACTCAGGGCTTTAGGTAATTTATTGTAAATGAGTGGTTTCATTCCATTAATTCCTGTAGTATCATTAGATCGTAGGCTTGTTTTAGACTCTCCGTAAGCTATTCTTGTCTAAACAGGTTTTGAAAATAACGAGGGATAAGTTTTTACAAATATTGAAATTTCAATGATGTAGAGTCCAGTGAAAGTCACAATTTCCACTCCATTCTTATATTGCACATAGACCGAATACATCATTTTGGGTCGTGAGTATAGTATCTTAGTAAGTGCAGTTACCTCAAAATATGATGTCATATCGTAGAATAGCCGTGACGTATGCATGATAGGTAACTATTATTGTCTCGATGTCTACTAGTTTCGAGAGTTTGTACAAAGCAAAAGAAAAACAACTTAGCTTATTACAGATGCTTTCTGCTTGTGTGTACATTTCAAATTGTTGTCTATTATTATGCCCAAAAATTTTGTACTTTCCACTTCTCCAAAGGTAACATTATGGAATTATATTTTCACAAGGTCTGGATTTGTTCATTGCCTAAAGCATATGCTAAGATTTTAGTTTTACTGAAGTTTGCTTTCGGGTGATTGTTAGTTGTATTGTTAATAGTAGTGTTAAGCTTGGATTTTGTCTCGCAAAAAAAACTATAATACCAGCCATACTTATTCAATTCACAGCGTAAGCCTCGATCCGAACTCTGTCACTATTGCACAAATGATTTCATTAGTTGTACACGCACGATGCGAAAATGTTTGTAGACAATTCAAATACAGCCTGTTTGAAGTTGATACAACTTCCATCACTGCAGGGTTTGAATGTCAACACGGCTGTCAAACAAATAAATACCAGCAAATTATGTACATTAATCAACGGACCTTGATTAATAGAATGTAGAGTCGGCGTCGCCGCCGCCACCGCCGCCGCCGGCTACATCCAGGAACATCGATTATTCATCAGCCAATGAGGAGTTACCAAGTTTCGGAAGCGCTGATGTGGACTGACGGGTGAATCGCTCGGGAATGCCGAACTTCGACTTTGAAAAATAAGACGCCGGAGGGAAATGAGGCATCTATTACGTAGGAGTCTAATAATATTTTCAACACTTGTTTTGCAAAGTTGCAAAAATATGTCGATCCAATTTCGAGTCGACAAAAAAGGTAGAGTTTTCAAAAGAGAAAAATTGCGTATCTATTTCTGTTCGACAAAAAAATAAAGATACAGAAGAACATTTTTATATTACAGCATAACATCCGAACACACATGTCCAAGTCATGTATATGTGTAGTTATTGACCTTTACCCAAAATAGGAAAACATCAAAAAAAAAAAGTTGCTTGACTTTTCGGAGCTTCCGTTCAGCGGAGTTAGTTGAAGAGCGTCTGAAAGGCCCCGCGAGTGATCGATGTGGTCAGTTAGTTAGCCTCTTAGGCTTATTGCTTCACTTCCGGCGTTTCTTTTCATTCCTCACGGCACAAAGAGAGGGCAGTTGTTTACCGTTTCCGCTGTTTGTTCTGCGGAGCGCTTTCACTGATGGACTAAGTAGTTTGCTTTGCGCGAAAATATTTGTCATTACAATCAATAAGATCAAGTCAATATTCAATTAAACAGTTGATAGATGGAATATTCACCGCCGCTGCAGCGCCGAATGTGTCATTATAATTACTTCACGTAAATTAGAAACTGATTACCAATAGATAGCATAGATAAGCTACCTTTGAATTGAGCGCTATTTCAATCGATTTCAATGATATTTATGGTAGTAATGTTTATTTGCTACAACAGCTTAATCAAAGCCCGTATAATGGCAATATACACGTTTGAACACTTGTGTTGCACAACTCATTAGCCAACTGTTAATTAAAGCTCGCTGTACACCGCGCGACGCGTGTCGCTCGTATTAAACTGTGTGTCACTCACCGCCGGCGACACGGGGGGGGGGGGGGGAAAGAAGAATGTGGGGGAGGGAGGAAGGGGGGCACTGAGGGGAATTGATTTCCACATCTATGGGACCCGAAGTGTCCACTAAACATATTATATACACTGCGAATAGCCGTCCCTCAATTTCATCCTCTCGTATTAAAGATAATTTTCCTGAAATTACCTATATTATATAAGCTATTGGTCGCGGCGCAAATACGTCTTGGCTTACGTCATCGAAGTTTTAGTATAGATCCAAATACATACATACACTTCACGTCTGTCTCCCAGAGGTGTAGGCAGACACTACAGATTTCCATTTGTCACGGTATACTCCTTTCACTTCATCTACATTCATACACCTTTTTAGTATAGATGCCTATTTTTTTACAGCTTTCGGGCGGGGATGTTGTAGCTTTCTGTCAGTATTTTTTTTAAAACGGTCGTGGTATAATTTTGAGCTTATTCGATGCAAACAATTAATCAAAGATTTCGTACGTAGCGTAAGTAGCCGTCCGTGTAATACACAGGTACAGATAGCACATAAATACGCAGTAGTAACTCCTAAGAGGGCAGTAGAGCCTTGCCTGTGATTATATTTCAGCCATATCTGGGTCATAAGCTCTGTGTACATTATGTAGTAGGCAGGTTTCTGTGTACATACTTACTGCTTACATTATATAGTACGATATATATAGACACATTCACATATAGATTTCATTTACTCATATCTGAAGAGCGTCTGTGGTCCTGTTGGTCGGATACTTGACTTGTAACCGGGACGTCGCGGGTTCGAGTCCGGCTACTGGACGTGTACCAATGGGACTCTTTTTCAGAGCCTATGTACACAACGCAACGCTCGTACGTACGTGAAGGGCAACATCGAGATGAAACCCGCACACCACAAGTTGTGTGAACCCTATAACTGCCTGGTGCTAAGCCTTGATGAAACACTTTTTCATATTAGGTGGAAACCCAGTTCACCCGCGACTTCAAGATACTCAGACTGCATTGCAGAGGAATATCTATAACAACTCCATACTTTTACAATGGAGAGAGAGATCTTTTGCGGAAATGTTAAACTTTCTGGATCACATCAGAGTATTGTTTTTTTTATTCAGGAAGCGTCTCCGAAATATTCCTACATAAAGCGACATGGAAGTCGATTAACGAGGTCGTTATCTCTCTTAACTTAGTCGGCAGAAGATATGTTGTACAAAACAACATAACGTCCTATTAATAAAATTGTATGTGAATTGCGAGTGTGTATGGTAGTACATTTAAACGGTTTTTGACGAAATTTTGAAAGGACATTATAACTGTATGAGGAAATAGAGATTGTGTTTCAGGGAAATTATTGGAGCAACGAAATAAATCGTATAAACCTCCAGTAACACCACGGGGCGCACTAGTTAATTACATAAACGTGTGCAATTTGATTCAAGTGATGTTAAGGCCCCAACAACTGAACGGCGGTATTTTGAAAAGAAGAAGACTATAATATGGTGTGCGAGGGCCGTTAGTGGAGATCGAACCGGAACCCAAATCTCCACCTAATTGTGACAGAAACGGGCCTTTATTAGGTAAAAGGTAAATGCTTTCAATGGAGCTATCTGAAACACCGTTTATCGTTATTGGAATATAAACTGGTACATAGATAACTCTAACAGTATTTCAAATAGTTTCCAGGAACATCGATTCTGATTGCACCAAAACGACCAAAACACTGACTATTATCACACGCTCCTATCTGAATTGAAGCGGTAAGCGCTAATCTGTAGCGAGCGAATTAGGCACCTATTGCATTCGGAATAGAGAGGATTTTATGGCGACAGTCGCTATTGGGGAAGCAGAGATCATTTGGTAAAGCGTTTGTGGTAATTACGAGTCTGCGCGTGATAGCGATTAATATCAAAGTATTGTTTTTGCCAAGTGTACATTTACTTACCGGTTAGTTAGGAATATGTTCTTTGTGACTTCGGTAATACGCTCCAATATCCCCAACACGACTCCGTATCTCCTACTCCTATCGACGTTTTGCACACATTCACTTGTTCAAATAATTGCAACGTACGTAGTCGCAAAAATAGAGTTTAGCAAGTACCTCTACCCCGATTTTGTATTAACCGTTCGAATTGGGGTCCGGGGACCAGTAACAATTGATAATTAATCATGTCTATTTTACTCGTTAAAAAAGATGCTGACCGCACATTCTTCACAATCGCGTAGAAGTGACCTACTAAAAAAAGATATTAATAATAGTTGTTGAACACCGAAGTGCCGTTGCTCTATTTATGGGTTATTTAAAATATATTGCGGATCATAAATATGGACAAGAGTAAAAATAGAATTAAAAAGTAAAGAAACAATAGGTAAGTCAGAATATGAAGTAAAATAAGTATAATAGGTACAACCCTTTGTACCGGTGTATCTGGATGCCCTATCCAGGTAAGGTATTTATACAAAAAGGTCTGTCGTCTATAATCGTATTCTCCAAGAGAATGGTTCACGGGTGAGGTGAGGGTGAGGTGCGGGTGAGGTGCGGCTGAGGTGTGCCGTTAGTTCGAGCGCCGAGTGTTATCGCGCCAACTACCAGCAACTAATGAAAATGATAAACGAGCGAAGTAAGCGCTATGTTGTGCGGCGCCGCGCTCCCTAATCACTGCTTCGATCTCTATTCAGAGATGTTTAAGCTCGGACTAATACACATTCAGCCTTTATCTACTGCGAATACCATTTGGTACGCGGCCATAATTAGTGCTTTAGCATAGACGTGCTACGTCAGTATTGCGCAGTAGTCACTACAGGGGGTTATTGCGATATTGTGTTGTCTGTGCAGAATGTAAGCTCGTAACAGCTTATTACCGCTCCTATTGCACACACGATATCTGTCCGACATTGCAACGTCAAAGGATTACAAAATATGAGTTGTACAGATTTTATTGGACTTCTGTTTCAGAAACATAAGCGTTAACATTGGAGTTTCTACCTTTCCAGGGTTATAATGATATAGTAGTATAGCACATTGTATTGCAACTCTTACAGCTTCACAGAGTGTCCCGGCGAGAACAGCGCCGCCGCCTGGACCACGACACGCATACAACCACGAGGGCACACCGCGGGACCTCTTTAAACAGCTATGTGTGGAACAAAGTGCCCTCCAACAGGCTGAGTAAACTCAAAAGCGAGCTGAATTAAATAATTCATTACAGCGAACTACGCTGTTTGCGCTCGAGAGTTGCAAAATAAACTAACAAAAATAAATTCCCAGAGCTGAGTCATCCGAAATCTGAATTTCATGTTGCGTTGGTTTACACTATTTGTTTGGTTTTTTAACAGTGTCCTCACAATCAGACCTACGTTACTTACTGTTTACAAGTACTTGCTTTTCTTAAATACCTTTTTGTAATCAATTTCTATGCGGAACTTTTTTTTATCACTATGAACAAGCGTTTGACCACCATCCTGCCTGATGTTAAGCAGAGATGTAGTCTACGATGGAGCACACTTGTTCATTAGCTACATATTCACCCTCGACTTGAAGACCTTCAGACTGTACTGCGCAGGAAACACAGACTCTGGCAAGTCGTTCCACATCCTGGCGGTTCGCACTATGAAAGTAGACGCAAACCGTTCAGCAAAGTTCCTACTAGCTCTAACGCCTTGGACCACAAGTGAGCGTGTAAACGAGAATACACTTCAGGAAAAAGAAGAAGAAATCTCTGGCGCTGAAGTAACTAATACCGACTGTTTAATGTTTCATCGTAGGCAATATAACGGTGCTGTAGTGTACAGGAAACAACTTATTCAGTAGACACTACGGAAACTTTTTACGATACCAACATCCAAGAATATCCCGAAGTCTCTGCCCCCGCACGGCCTTCAAGCGAATAATTACAGTTTGCGATAGTGTTACGAATGTCGTATAACTATGTAGGTACCTAATAATGAAAAGCGTACATCATAAAGTTACGGCATTGTTTCTCGAGGAGGTAGGTAGGTTTATAGTCCCGAGGGACTGCTATAAAACGCGCGGAGGGTTATACATGTCTATTTATAACTATAGTGGTTGTAGACTTTGAGCGACATTTGATATTATCTTGATCGTAATAAAAATACTAATACGTATTTTTTTTTAGCAACTCGTGTTCGCACTGTATTATTCTCGTTAATAAGGTATCTAAGGCATTTTTGTACTACAGAAAAACCTATTTGGAAAGACAAATAAAATAATAGCAAATTCGAAGGACGAGATTAGGTACTTGAGAGGACACGAGGCGAGCCGCGTCTGGAGTAGGCGGGCGGGGACATCGCGTCAGTGGCCGGCCTCACTTCAACCTACCACCTGCCGCACGCAAATAAGACCAGTACCTTGACCGCACTTCTAAGAAAATCCATTCCGTTGTGTACCTACTTAGCCCCGCAAGTCAAACCTTTGACTCAAGTGTTTGTGTAAATTTATTGGGAGTCATGTTACGCGGTACTTACGTACTTACAATGGTAAGTACATCACCAATTGCGGTGAGAGTCTGAGGTATTTCTCTGATTCTGTCACTTTGAAACACGTCTTGTTAAAAGTTAAGTGATGATTATTTCGAGGTGTTCATTTCAATACATTGTACATTTGAAATGACACCTCCAAATTATTTTTACTATAATTACAATTAATTATTTACTTATTTCAGTTATTATTTATTTTACTTTTTTTTAGGATTTTCGCAAAATAGGGAAGAGTGGAGAAAGGGAAGAGAGGCCTATGCCCTGCAGTGGGATCCAGTAGGCTATTAATAATAATAATAATTAGGATTTTACATTCAATATAGTTAGTTCACAGACTCTCAAATTTAATATCAAAACCGACTCAATAATCCATATTGTCACAGATAATAATTATAATACTTTGTCTGGACAGTCTTGGTGTGGACAGAATTTTTGGGGAAATAGTCAAACCCGTCGGTCACAAGGCGTCAGTTTGTCGATTTCTCATATCCTCACTGTTCCGTCGTGGCCTCCACACTAGCATACAAGACGAGAAACTTATACACTCATCGCAAACACGATTTTTATAGTAGTCAATACTATTTTTGAACCAAAACACAAGTACAACCTGGCCGAATAGCCATTGAAAGTTATAATGAAATAATTGTTGAAATTGGTATGTATAAAGCCGACTGTGGGGCGTCTGTATCAAATAACTGTTACAGAACAATACCTATTGTGATAAGTGACATACAATTATAAACATTGAACACGTTCACATAGAGTACAATTCTCCCTGAAAACAATAAGTAAAGGTCCGTGCACCCGACAGGCACTATGCAAATATCCAACATAATGCTGGGTGTCAGAGACTTAAGATGTCCTCTCCACAGTCCCAATATTACTGTTTTGAACGCGCCGCCCTCATAAAGGTGTGATTTACTGTTGACTCCGCAAACACTATTTATCACTTGGCAAGTTTGCAAGGAATTTGCATACAGCCCGGACCGGGGCGTCGCACGAACTTCCCATAGCAAACTAATAGAGTAGGTGCCCGTAATTAAAATTAGTGCAAGTATAAAGAACTGCCTTTACATTCGTGTAGCGTTGACTCAGAGGAGGTTTCATTGGAATATATCTGCAACTTCCGTCACAGGCGGACACGGTAAACGTTTGCATATTGATAAATGAAGGGGGAAGTTGCGACTTAAAGTCCAACTTCCGGACTGGATTCGAAGAAGTTCAATTTGACGGGGATTATGTAGATAATTGTTATAAAATGGTCCCTCGAGATT